>CALSBZ010039805.1:5245-23894 GCA_943591055.1 Gobionotothen gibberifrons | reverse complement strand
ATAAAGGAACTACAGCACGGTCACATGACTTCACGTCACCACCGCTAAGCTAAAGGCGGCTAATGTTGGGCTATAAAGGAACTACAGCACGGTCACATGACTTCACATCACCACCGCTGACTTATGTCCGGGTTTAGGACTCATTCCTTCACCACTTAAATCCCCGCTCCAGAGTCTCTCTCTCTCTCCTGGACTCCTTCCTGCCAACCACTCATTCTGGCTTTCGCTTGGTCCTACCTTTGTTTTGGCATACGACACCTAATACACATTATGCTCACCCATTCACCTTTACATTACTATACTGACATACACATTTCACATCAGGAGTTATGTCTTTATTTCTTTACGCATTACACAAATGGTATCACCACTTCTACGGCAGTCAAAGATCTGAGGACGTCTTCCACCACACACCAGACCCTAAACACATCACACACATCACTGAGGCTGTCAGCAGCAGATGGATGTCTGGTACCTGAGGTGTGACATAGGGGCGCTGGGCTCTGGCTCTGGAGTTGTGATCATTCGGGGGATGTTCAGGTTTGTGTCCTGCCCTTCTTCCCAGTCCACATCCTCCACCCTCAGCACTGGAGCTCCACCAAAACCCTGAGCACCGCTTCCTGCAGGGCGGAGCAGAAACACTGAAGGACTTCTGCATTCTGAGGTACTTTATATTTGTCTCTGAGACACGCTTCATCTCAGAGACAAATATAATACTTTCTGATCTACTACATTTGTTTCATTGCTACTGAATTTAATGTTTTTCAGATCACAAAACTAACATGAATTATCGATCTAGCAGCCCCTTATATCTGTAACCAGGGTAGTGTGAAAGCATGGTGCAATTAGCAAGCTAGCACGCTACCTAGCCAGCTGATAAATGACTTAAATAACAACTTCATTCTGAACAGACTGATGTTACATTATAGGAAGGTAACTGTAGGACCAATGATACAACGATATTTACACCACATTACTTTTATGGAGCGTTACTGATGTATTTTATGTTGTAGAACAAAAGGTACAAATCTCTTCAGCTTGTGTTAACCATAGACCTTAAATCAGAATAACAACCAAAAACACATTCAGGAAACCATTGACCTCCAGACCAGTGGACAGGAAGTGGTATCAAGCTGACACATTTCCGTGTTTTAGGTGCTTGATTTTATACACCTGTGGCAATGGGACTGAGTGAAACACCTGAATTCAATGATTAAGATGAGTGTCCCAATAGGCGCGTTCACACCAAGTACTTTTCCCACAAAGGTTCCTGAGAACTCCTTAGTTCTCATGAACTAAGTACAGATCGCGTTCACACCGGAAATTAGTTCCTGGGGGAGGATTAGGCAAATGAAGCCGCTGACGTCACTTCTTCTTCTTCTGCTTTGGGTTTACTGGCAGGCCGCAAACCACTTCACGGCGTATACTGCCACCCGAAGTCCCCGGCCGGAAGTCCCCGGAGTTGGGGACTGGCTTCAGTAGAAGCTGCTGGGACTCCCAGCAGCTTCTACTGAAGCCTTCAGAGTAAATCGCCAGAACGCCGACACCTCCTCATCTCCACCGCTCCCATGTTTTATTTTGTGTTGCCATAAGTTATTCTCTCTGTGTTTGTGCGCTGGGCTAATGCTAATGCTAATAATGCAATGCGAGGATAATAAAATGGCGGCTTCACAAAAGTTTTTTGGAGTTTTACGGGGCGTGGTTTGCAATCCGCCCAGCCAATCAGACACAGGAACCTTTTTCTCCCACGAAAGTCCCTGCTCTCTAGCAGGAACTGAAAAGGGGGTAAAAAAGGTTCTCATGAACTAATTTAGTTCCTGGGACTTTTTGGTGTGAACACAACTACATCGTAGTTCTCAGGAACCTTTGTGGGAAAAGTACTTGGTGTGAACGCGCCTATTACCTTGGTCTATATAGTGTAGTTAGCATGTTATCATAACTAACTCTAGTGAGAACATGCATGAATTAAAAGCTGTTTTTATACACGTTCTCACTCCCAACTCGTCCTATATTGACGTTATGTCAGGATCCCTTGGCGCTATGGGGTTTAGAACTCACTTTATAGAAAAAGCTACAACAGTATCACAAACATCCACTTCCTGTAGGATCACCTGTTTAGCTCGTGGTGTAGCCGTGCAGAGCAGCAGTGCATGATGGGAGTCTTGATAATAAGGAGTTTATTTTGGCACGTTAAAGGATTTTTCTATCTACTTCCAAAGAGGCGACTATAAGGTTTCTCTAGAGGGTCTGCTGCAGGAGGAGGGCGGGGCTAAGGCTGCTGAGGATGCTGGGAGTTGGAGTTAAGGCGTGCTAAGCGGTTAGCGATGCTCGTGCAGCACTGCCGCGCCTGTGAGGAAAGCTGCTGCAGCTCCTGGGTCAGCATGGCGAGCTCCGGAGGGGGGGTCGGCATGGACAGCGTGGGGGGGGCCAGGTTATGGTCGTGCATCAACTTCCTGCCGCGCTCCAGGCACTCAGCAGCGAGCGGGAACCGAAGCAGAAAGCTCTTTATCGGGATACAAACCTCGGGAACTGCACGGAGAAACAGTCAAGATTCAAACGTTTACAGAGACCGGGGGATCTTTAGATATACAGCTAAGTAAATATAAACTTCATGTAAAAAGATAGGCTGACAAACTACGCATTTGTTTGATTGCTACCAATAAATATCAGATGTAATATAGAACATTAATTATCTAACTAGCGGACCCTTATTTCTGTAACCAGTGTAACATAAAAGCATGGTGCCATTAGCAAGCTAGCAAGCTAACTAGCCAGCTGCTGAATAATAACCCCGGTAAGGATTCTAGAGTCCCATATACGCTGCAAAGTAGGCTGGTTCGAATCCCGAACTGGACGAACAATTTAGGCAATGTCCTCCCCTCTGTTTCTCCCTTTCACTCTAACATCTGCAATAAAGGATCTCCGGCTAAAAAATACCTTACATAAAAACAAACCCAAAACTGTCAGGATTCAAACACTTTTAAATAAACCTTATTCTAAAAGATTGGTAGAGAAACCAGAAACTAAAGCTATCTATTCTCGCCTGTGCTATTTATGAGTGATGAGGCTGGGTGGAGATCATATTT
This sequence comes from Gobionotothen gibberifrons, assembly GCA_943591055.1. Taxonomy (NCBI): domain Eukaryota; kingdom Metazoa; phylum Chordata; class Actinopteri; order Perciformes; family Nototheniidae; genus Gobionotothen; species Gobionotothen gibberifrons. Next base: position 20,808 of record CALSBZ010039805.1, on the reverse strand, counting down.
CCTGTCCTTACCTCCACATTCACTTTCTGCAGCTTCGACCTAAAGAAGAAGAAAAAACATACATTTTCAGAATTTCAGGCACTGCCAATCCGTGGCTTAGTAGCCTTTTTACACTAGTGTTTTAGGCTAAACATTTTTATAATTTGAACTACAGAAAGCTATATTTCATTTCATTTCACAGTACAGTATCATAGTGTATTTGAACTATACACAAATCATGTATTTGATGTGCAGAATGGCCGTTGAAATCCAGTCAATGGTGAAGCAATACACGACAAATATCGATCAGATGTTAATCTGTAAAAAAATATAAAACCTGACCCCGACAGATGATGTCATGAACCAGGTTTCCTCTTGACTGGTTAATCATTTATTGGTGATTTGGGCAAATTTGCTCTTCAATCAGTAACAGTTACTCTGCACACATTAGGCAACCTGGTGACTACAATGATATTATAACTGATACTAATGATGGAAAGATAAATTAGTTATAGTCATAAATAACTAGAATTATCCTCAAACTCAACGTCTTCTTGAAACAAAGATCGACAGGAACAGTAAGGAGTTGTTGCTGGATCTAAAGACTCTGTATCACCTGAAGTGGGGGGGGGGTTTCTGCAGGTTGTGACTCTGGCTGTGGGATGATCTGTTCGGGACTCTCCAGATCTTTCTTCTCCGACGCCGGCTCCACATGAGCTGACGGAGGAGGAGTCTCTTCTTCAGCTGGACTGACCTCCTTCAGAGTCCTGGTGAAGAAGAGGGACAGGATACACCTCCTGAAGATCTGATCCTTCTGACCGGCAGCTGGAACTTAACTGATTGGCTTGTATCACTGATAAGGTGTGTTCAATTACAGTCGGTAAAGCACAATTAAGAGGAGTTGCAAAGTCAACTAAATAGATCAAGTAGGTTCGAACAAGACAAGGCGAATAAACACAACAGAATTGATGATATCCTACATTTCTTGACAAGGTTTTTACGACCCCAAAGGCTCAATGAAAGTAAGATCTCTGATTTAAACACTCCTCTTCTTCAATACGTAGGCCCATTCCCAAACCGCCCCCTACACCCTACCCCTCCGTTTGCGCGTTCACGCGGAGGGTCCGCCACATTGAGGGCTGGTCCAAAGCAATCAGGGCGGAGGGGTAGTGGGTTATAAAAGCCTCCGACAGCGAGTTTGCATGGATGCAGGCTTGATAATCTCACTCCACAGGTGTGCAACCGTTTTTAGGGCATGGAGGAAACAACATCATACAAATGTGAGTTCCATGTGGTTATTTTTGTAAACGATAATTAATATGTTGCCTTAACTAAAACATGCCTTTGTGAACATGTATTTAGAAATCTGCACGTGTTCATTTGATTTACCAAGATTACATTAGATTTTTATTTTTATAAAATTGTGTATATTTACAGACTGTTTAAAAAACTAAGAAGCTTATAAACATCAGGTTTAAAACTAAAAGAGCTTTACAAAAAAGAAACACAACGAAAGATGTTTGGAGTTTTATTTGAGTTATTAATTTTAACTTTTTGTCTAAGAGATGCTGATTTGAAACCGTTGTTACATACAGTTACGGCATTTCCTGTTTCTGCCGGAGAGAGGGGAGGCCGTCCCAAAGCTTGCCGCTGTATTTATACCCTTAACCCTTAATGGAGGGAACTTCATTCAGCTGCGAGTGTGCCTACAGACGGAGTTCACTCCGTCATGGAGGGGTAGGGTCCAGGGAGTGGTTTGGGATTGGGCCTAAATGCCTCTGATCACCATGGTGTCACGTGACCAGAACGTTGTAATTCCACCGTTTGGCCACTACGAAGATTTGCTTCAAAGACTGCCGGTCTTCCTTTGGGCTTTGAACAGAAACTCCAAATAGAGAGGGTGTTTCATGAGGATGGACTTACTTTGGTTCCTCGTTTTCCTCCTCCTGGATGTTGGGTAGTCTGTAGAGAACAAGCAGCAAGACAGTGTCTCAGATCAGTGTGTATGATGACGTGTGTACCCTGTAGGTACATGTAGAATCTAGTGTATGTGCAAGTGTTATTCGTTTGTTTCAGACAAAGCCTCTCCTAAAACAGAAAAGGAATCAGCCAATGTGTTGAGATGCTTGCTTGAGATGCAGACTCATAACAAGGCTGTTCTTTGTCAGTTATAGAAAAGCTGTGTGTGTTTGAGACACAGGGTTTCAACCGGACAGTGTGTGTTTGAGACACAGGGTTTCAACCGGACAGTGTGTGTATAAATGTGCTGTGACTTACGGCTCGTTGCACACTGGCACTGTCTCTACAACGAGTTTGGCCGACTGCTCCGCCTCCAGCTGCCGGATGGCCTCCTCCGCTGCCGTCCTGGCGATCTCCTCTGCGACGCGAGCCTCCTCCAGCTGCTGCTGCTGAAGCCTGTAGCGCAGCGAAGAGCTCGGATACTCAACAACATTCAAGGGAGTTACACTTTGGAAAGAAACCATGCAAGTGTCCCAGAAAGCTGCACCATTAATGACATCTGACAATGAGAACGGCCTTCAGTCGCTGAGATGTCTTCCTTCGAACAAACTTTTTAAAGCAACAATCGGTAGACGTTTCATTCTTAGTGCACTTGTTGGACAGAAAGAAGGAAGTCGTCACTAACCTTTCCTCCATGTTGTCCTGACCCGCCTCTTCAGCCTCCTCCTTGACGCTGTCCACCACTGGAGGGGATTGATCAGGGGATTGATCCAGCTGGGTCTCTGCGTTTCTGCTTTCCAACTATCCACAGGATTTAACATTTTCAAGAGAACTATTTTAGCACCTTTCTTAAAGTATCCGTTACTGTAGGTATGCACTGATCTCTCAGATGTTTAGAGTAACAATTTAGCCTTTGCCGATGTTTTTGTGTCAGGGAAACATATACATCTACAGATCTGAATCTATTCCTCTCAGCCAAATGATTTTCTGGTATTACCGTGAACAACCGTCCAACATGAAGTCTACCACATATCATTATCCTGGTAGAACTTTGAGGGGTATTAGGAGCATAGTTTCCCAAGCCAAAATGCTATATCCACCAAGTTAGTACTATGGTACCCTTTAGAGGGACATTTTAACCACCCTGGAACTCCCTCAGTATTATGTGATACACCAAGGTACCTACACTGTTTTTTACCTTGCCTTGTACCTTTGTAACTGAAGCTCTATTGTACCTGCTCTGGTCTCGTACCCTCTAAAGCAGGGGTTCCCAACCTTTTTTCCCAAGAGCCCCCCCCAAATGACGCAAGTGGAACCAATTCACAAAAGGATGAAACTGTTTAAAACACATGCTCAAAGTAAGCCAGATTTTGCCGATGTGTTTATGTGGATTCAAAAGTCGTAAATAATCTACAAAATGGAGGAGACCGATCTGATCGGAGCAACTGTGACAAATAATCCAACTGAAACCGGCACGGACAATGACTATGTTTTAAAAATGCGCTTATCCAGAAAAGCCCGGTTTGGACACTTTACGGGCAGAAGAAACATTTCTATTAGAGAAAGAATGATACATTTCTGTCTTTTTATGTCTATAATACTAACTTGAAATAAAAGAAAAGAAAAAAAAATGTAAAAAAAAAAGTCTAAATATGATATTTGGCCTCAAATCATCTGAGGCCTGGCGCCCCCCCCCCTGCGATCTTTGGCGCCCCCCCTGCGATCTTTGGCGCGCCCCCCAGGTTGGAAACCACTGCTCTAAAGAGCCATGGCGCAGACCCTACAAAAGGACATAGTACCCGTCTTATTAGGAAACGCATTAACTACATGAGTACTACGATGGTACACTTCCAAGTTTACTCTAGTTAACAATTTAACCCACATGTCAACTATTGGATGTAGGAAAATGCAAGCCATGTTGATCAAGAAGAATTTCAGGTCAATTCGAGTCGTTTTTTTACAAGGCATTCTGTGTTTATTTTAGAATGATCCTTTTTAGACCTTGAATGATTGAAGTTAAATCCACAGCTTGCTTTCTGCTGATTATAGATGATGTGCAAAACCTGAACTGAATAATAATCCCCGGTGTAGAGCAAGGCATGAAATAATAACTGAGATATCAAAGATGATTGCATCATTGTTCTGTGACTCCTCTCTCACCTTCTTCTCATTCTGCTTGTCGTCGATGTTCTCGTCCTTTTCCTCTTCCACGTTCTCTCCCACGTCCACGTCCACGTCCACGTCCTCTTCCATGTCCTCTCCCACGTCCTCTTCCACGTCCTCTTCCACGTCCTCCAGCACCAGATCGCTCTGCTTCTGCGCGATGCTGACTGTACGCCACACGGCAGGAGAAACATGTGTGTGTGTTTCATTTTGATAAAATAACTTTGTGTGCCACTTTGAGGAATTCAAAATACAAAACACAGGATAGCATCCAATGCATCTGCAACACAACCAGCGTTTACAGGTACAACTGTGCATGTCTGGACATGATGGGACAACAGATGTTTGGTAGAAGGGTTGATTGGTTGGTTGATTGGTTGATTGGTTGGTTGATTGGTTGATTGGTTGATTGGTTGATTGGTTGATTGATAATGTAACACTCCCTGTATGTTCTGTTGTACCAATGAACAAAAAAACACTCAACAAAGCGTTACGTCCTTTTACATTTCTTTATTTTCATAAACAAAGAGCAAAATGCTTTAACAATGTTCAAAGATTGCGTTTAATTAGCTGCAAAAGCTGAAAAAACCCGAAGTTGTCACTATAAGAAGTCAACATTTCAGTTTCTAAAAGCTTATTGAGTTCCGGGTATAAAGTCTGTCCTGTGGCAGCTCTACTGCAGCATGCAGATTAACACTGAATGTTCATCAGAGAGAAATCTGAAGAAATCTAATTAAAGTACATTTCATGCAATCGCTGTCCTGATCTTTAGTTCAGTAACATCAAGTCAATTCTGAATCAAAGTCGTGCAGAAATGGCTGCAGCTTTGTGGAGACGGGCCTGATTGATGGAGTCAGTGTTTTATAAACGTCTATCTGTCCTCCAGTTAAAGTGAGCTGCTGTCAGTGTGAGCGACTCCCTTCTCCTTTTATTTTAAGGGGCTCTTGCCGCCTTATCCTCCTGAAACAGAAGGAGAAGAGCAGCCGAGTTAAAGTCCGCTCAGCACCGCAGCAACCAGGCTAATGCACAGCTGGTAAAAAAAAACATCAAAAGATCAATTAACCAACCAACCAATCAATCAACTCATCAATCAATCAACCAATGAACGTGCTGCTGCAAACTGTGGCTGTATCAACGGTCAGCAGAAACAATGTTTTCAGCTGCAGTAGCTTTTTTAAATAATTTTTTTTAAATTAAAGCGTCAATCTCAAAGGTTTTACATGATGAAAGTATTGCAATATTAATGAACTTGCAGTACTACCACCTACATAAAACAATGGATTAAAGTACTGTAAAGTGTGTCCTGCTAAAGCTTCACATTGAAAGCATTTGAAAGACTTGTATTGTGAAGTCGTCACAGGAAATGCGTAGTGTTTGTTCTGTACTGGGGGATTAAACTACATTTACCGATGTTATCATTAAATAAAGCTGGCTAAATAAATCAGGACTGAAATCCTTCCTAGCCAAAGTTTGACTGACAACATATTTGCAAAGCTTTTATCTGAACACGGTATTGCTGTTCAAATTGCTGCTTTTCAGCATCAGTTGTGAACAGCTTTCAGTCCAAATTCATGGGAAGTACACTGAACAAAAATATAAACGCAACACTTTTGTTTTTGCTCCCATTTTTCATGAGATGAACTCAAAGATCTAAAACATTTTCTATTTACACAAAATAACCATTTCTCTCAAATATTGATCACAAATCTGAAAAAATCTGTGAAAGTGAGCACTTCTCCTTTGCCGAGATAATCCATCCCACCTCACAGGTGTGGCATATCAAGATGCTGATTAGACAGCATGATTATTGCACAGGTGTGCCTTAGGCTGGCCACAATAAAAGGCCACTCTGAAACGTGCATTTTAGGGTTAGGGTTAGGGTTAGGGTTAGGGTAATGTTGTGAATCGAGTGGCCTGTGTTCGTCGTCCATAACATACGCCTGCCCATACCATAACCCCACCACCACCATGGGCCACTCGATTCACAACATTACCCTAACCCTAACCCTAACCCTCACACCAGATACTGACTGGTTTTCGGACCCCCCCAGACCCCCCCAATAAAGCAAAAATGCACGTTTCAGAGTGGCCTTTTATTGTGGCCAGCCTAAGGCACACCTGTGCAATAATCATGCTGTCTAATCAGCATCTTGATATGCCACACCTGTGAGGTGGGATGGATTATAATTATTATTATTAAGTGCTCACTATCACAGATTCTTTCAGATTTGTGAACAATATTTGAGAGAAATGGTTATTTTGTGTTTATAGAAAATGTTTTAGATCTTTGAGTTCATCTCATGAAAAATGGGAGCAAAAACAAAAGTGTTGCGTTTATATTTGTATTCATTGTAGCTTCTGCCCAGGACCTGTAGATGGTTACGTTTATTAAAAACGAAGTGGTCTCTAAAATATTTGATTAGAGGATGGTGCTCAGCAGACTCTAAAATTAGTATTAAATATATAATGTAAGCTGTGGAAAGGATGTACTTACTGTTCTGCACCTCGCCACAGCCGGCGTCCTGCAGGAGAACACATGGGGAAATGACATGTAAGTGCTTTATGCATTTAAATCATCTGTATAGTCTGATTATCCTCCATTGGTGCCAATTCATGATCTGATGATTTAAACGTAGCAGATGAATGTGTGTGCGTGACTCACCAGCCTCAGAGCAGGCTGAGGAAGTATGCGGCCGACCCATCCCATAATACTGTCAACACAACGGACCAGAGTCAGGACAGAGCAAACTCAGTGATTAAACATCTCTGAGGCTGCTCGTGGTGAGGGTACATGCTGAAGATGCTATAAACGTTATGTTTCTACCTGAGGATTGAAATATCGTCCTGTATTTTGTTGCACTGTTGGAGAAGCTGGGACTTTCACTTTTTATTAACAACTAAATTGAAGCTGTTATACAAATTAGATTAGATTCAATTCAACTTTATTGTTATTGCACTTAAAACGACGAAATCTAACCAGAGGTGCAAAACAAATGTCAATAAAGCCTATGAAACGCAAGGGTGACATTTAGTTGTTAAAGTTGTAATAACATGTATGCACAGAACTCTTCAAGGGGGTGTTTTTCATGGAGGATGGTCTGGATACACAATACGTCATATCTTTTATTATTTATATAGCGCTTTTCCCAGTGCTCAAAGACGCTCAAAGGGTTTGTTTTCGATCAGTCCTTTTTGGATATCAGAGTTTACCCGTGAAAGAACTCAAGGAAACTGTAAACACTCACTTGGCCTGCATCTCTCCTTCCTTTGAAGACCTAAAGAATAGAAAAGAGAAAAATAATAATGGTTAAATAATAAATAGTCCGTTTATCTAGTACAGTGCTTCTCAAAGTGTGGTCCGCCCCCTAGTGGTCCGTGAGTATATTGGTAACATTTCAAATTTGAAATAAATAAATCAATTTGAGTTTTCCGCACTCTCGCGGGAATATCTCCGCAATGGAGCGAGCTTAAGTTTCCCCCGCGCAACACCTTCATCACACATGTTGCCACTTGTTTGTACCATTTTCAGGCGATTTGTAATCTGTTCTAGAAAAACGATGTGTTTTTGGATATGTGTGGAGTTAGGTGGTCCGTGAGTGGTCCTTGGTATGAAAAAGTTTGAGAAACACTGATCTAGTATAAGCAAATAAATGGGACACATCTGTATTTTGTCCTTCATCTCTAAATGTCAAAGTGTAAACATTTTCCTAACATTTTTTGGAATTTCTTTAAACTTTCTTTGCTTTATTTTTAAATGTATCTCACAGACAGTTATTGCCATTTTCTTACATTCTTCATATGTTTGTGGGTATATTTGAAAGCCATTTTCACAGATTCTGGTCCTTTTTTAGGTTTATTTTTTATGTCCTTACTTTTTAAACATTCCAGGTATATTTTGGAAGTGTTTTACACATTCAAGGGGATACTTCTCGGACATTCAAATATTTGTAATCAAAATGTTGTATTATTTACCTTAAAATGGTTGGCCATTTTCATTGACATTTTTAACACATTTATAGAAAAGGTATTACAACTAATCCTGGAAATCTTGTTTGTTGTTGGTGAAAATACAACAACAACAAACAAGCATAACCCTCTTACTTTACGAGTTTATCTCCCCTCTTTGAATTATTAAAATACATAACATTAGTTTGTCCGAGATACAAATATGTACTCACTTCTCAGTTTCAGGAGCTGCTTTTGTTTCTGGAGCCGGTTCTGGTGCTGTTTAAAGAAGCAGGACACGCAGGTGATATATATTTATTCTTAACATTAGTATGAGATGTATTCATGTGTAATGATGATTAAAAGCTGACCTTTTGCTACGGCAGGAGCTTCAGTCCTTTCCATGATTTCTGTCTTCGGCTGAGGGACGACTTTCTCTAAACCTTGTTTGATCCAGTCTAACATTCTGTAATAAACACACACATACACACATATAAACACACACATACACACACATGCATAAACACACATATTCAAATATCACATTAACTTCTGTTTTCAGAGTGGCTTAACCTGTTTAGCCCTGAGCCTGTTTTTCAGGTTTCAGGCTTGAAAATGACATTCCCAGAACAAATGACCATAACTATACTTCTAAAAGGGGAAAATGAATAATCTCTTTTCTCAAAGTAATGATAAACCTTTGAGTTGGATGTAGAGGAGTCAGAATCAATATAGATGTTTTTATTTTTAAGTCAATTCAGATTGAACATAGTAAAAAAATGTAAATTATATTTTCCGTACAAAAAAAACACATTACTTATAGTGAAAACTACCCTTGGATGATGGGTTAGTAGACTAAAAGCTTTAGGAATCCAAACTATAACATCTAATAAGTACCCTGTATCAAGATTGATGCAAAACAAGTGAAGTTTGACCTTTTTAGAGAGATTTAGAAAAGAAAACCCACTTCTGGGGTCATTTGGGTGCATTTTCCATATCTCTGGCCCCCCTCGGTCGATTTTGATGATTGACACCTCTTTTGAACCGTTAGAGCCAATAGAATCAAGGGGAAGTTCCTAAAATCCATCTAAACATTACCCATTGAGGAGTGAGAGTGATGTGCACGCAGCTTGCCCAAAACCGAAAGCTCCATCATACTCTATATGAAAAATATGATTATAGCCATAAATATGATGTTGGATTATCAGTAATTATTTCAAAGTGACACAGAGACATTGGATTAACCTACTGCAGCTTTTTCTTATGCGTTTTAATGTCATTGAACACAACTTTTGATCAGAAAACAGCAAAGGTAAGACGTATTTGCAGTTTTGGCTCCGTAAAGCTAAGTTGTGTGTTGCCTGCTTTTGCCTTCGCCTAGTTCCTTTAACATTAGCTTATTTCTTCAGAAATCATAAAGTGGTGTAAATATGTGGAGATTATGCTGCTGAACAAAATGTGTAAGGATCATAAATGTTTTTTTGACGCAGAGCTATTGGAGACACACACACACACACACACCTGGGGGGAAGGAGTCTGTTGTCAGTGTGTTCCTCTCGCTCCTCCACATTGATCTGAGGCTCTGCAGGTGTTGCCACCGACACCTGAGGAGAAACACACACTTACATTATAGTAGCACTATAATATTATACGTCAAATCCAGTTAAATATATTCTCTCAGTCTCTTTCTGGTTGGTATGATATCACTGTATTCATACTGCAGTAACAGCTGATACCTCGGTGTGCTGCTCAGGCTCTGCTGGGGTTTCCTTCTTCAGGTCGGGCTGAGGAACCACTTTCTCCAACCCCTCAGAGATCCAGGCCATCACCCCTTTCCTGAGGGGAAATAAAAACAGAAACACAACGACTTATTTCTTCTTCAGGAGATGAGAATCTATCCTAACTGAGACAAATATAATATAGATCACATGATCAGCGTAACAATATGGTAAACACAGTAGTAGACAGCAATGAGACATTAAATGAAGCTCACTATTTGGCATATATGCCATCAAATGGGCAAATAAAGCAGCTCAGTATTTGGCATTATGCAGGGTTGATGGATTTATGTCGTAGCTCACTATTTAGCAGTATGCACGTTGAGGGGTATTTAGACAAGCTCACTATTTCACTATTAGTCCGTCTGTTGATGAGTTTCTAAAGCGGCTCAGTATTTGGCAGTTTGCCTATTGGTGGGTTTATAAAGGAGCTCGGTGTTCTGCTAATAGGTATCAAGCCGCTCAGTATTTGGCAGTTTGCAAACTGATGGCAGTACTTTGCAGTGTGTGTCCTGTAGGGTGTATTAAGCATCTCAGTATTTGACAGTTTGCCTGGTGATGGGCATTTCAAGCATTGCAGTATTTGGCAGCCTATGGCTAATGGGTTTATTAAGCAGCTCAGTATTTGGCACGTCGTTACTCACTCGTCTTCAGGTTTACTGTTATTACAGAGAGGAAGGAACACAGACACACTTGTATCAATGCAACACATCTGGAAACCATTAACTCCACATTTCTGATAAACATAATAAACAATCTGTCATAGCACAGCTGCTTTGTGTTGACTTAACAATATCAATAAAGCCTTGGGCAATCATTAACAATAAACATGGTATTTGTATTGGAAAAACTCAAGCTAACTCTTCTTAGAGTTAGTAAAGGAGTACCACAGGGATCCGTTCTTGGTCCTCCTTTATTTACAGTATACTGTATACAAAAACAGTATAATCTCTGAAACCCCACATCCTTTATATATTATATATATTTACCTGGTTGTTGTGTTTTCCTCCTGGAAAGAAGGAAAATACACAACAAATATTATTGGGACCTACAGAACGACTCTCTGTTGCAGGATCTAGTGTTGGGTCAGTATCTGGTCCTGGGTCAGTATCCAGTCCCTGATTAATATCTGGTCCCGGGTCAGTACCTGGTCCAGAGTAAGTAGCTGGTCTTGGGTAAGTAAGCGATCCCAGGCTTGGATCTTGTGCTGGGTGAGTATGTGGTCGCGGGTCAGTATCTGGTCCCCGGACACTTTTCGGCCCCAGGTTGGTATCCGAACAAGGGTAAGTACCTGATTCCAGGTTAGAACTTAGTCCCATGTTAGTATATTGTCCTAAGTAAGTATCTGGTCCTGTTCAGTATCTGGTTTTGGGTCAGTATATAGTCCTGGGTCAGTATCTGTTTCTGAAGGAGTACCTGGTCCCGGGTCAGTATCTGGACTCAGGCCAGTATCAAGTCCTGGGTCAGTATCTAGTGTTCAGTCAGTATCTGGTCCTGGGTCAGTATCTGGTGTTCAGTCAGTATCTAGTCCTGGGTCATCATCTGGTCCCGGTTTCTAGTGCTGGGTCAGTATCTGGTCCTGGGTCAGTATCTAGTGCTGGTTCAGTATCTGGTCCTGGGTCAGTATCTAGTGTTCAGTCAGTATCTGCTCCTGGGTCAGTATCTGGTCCTGGGTCAGTATCTGGTGTTCAGTCAGTATCTAGTGCTGGGTCAGTATCTGGTCCTCACCTTCTCGACGGAGTTGGCCCGGGTCAGGTTTGGTGAGAGTGCAGGTTTCGGCAAAGTGGCGTTGAACCACGTAAACACTCCGGACTGAGCGACAGGCTCCGGGCTGAGAGAAACATCCAGAGTTCATTTAAATGAGGGCACAAAACATACATAAAATACAGTAAATAAACTGTATACTTGCTACTTTAATACACTAGAGATTCATTTAAGTTATTGTCATTTTCAAGACAATATGATACATTTTTTATATCATTTCAGGTGAATATTATTTCTAAAAACTTTATTTTGTTCATAATCCTGTTTATGTATGAAAAGAGACACAAACAGGATAATGACCATAAACTGAATTGCAATGCAGATCTTTCATGAATAACAATTATATTAAACATCATTGTATTTCTCAGATCATCTCACCCGCTCTCCACCGCCTGTACTTCCTGTTTGGGTTTGCCATCTTTTCGAGCTGTTAATAAAACACAACTGTTATTGCTTAGCAAGAAGAACAAAACCCAAACTGAACCATGAGATGTTCATCTTACCCTGCTGTTTGCTCTCATCTAGAAATGTCACTTTCTTCTCCTGTTGAAAACACAATATGATTTCATATTAAACATATAAAGTTTACATAATGAAACACATAATCAGAATCAGGGTTATTGCCAAGTATTATTCAAAACTAATTTGCTTTGTTGCATACAAAACATTAAAGAGGAATAAGCTATGTATATAACTTTTAAAATAAATATTATACAATTAAAATAAATGTTGACAAGTATTCCTCGGGCATAATGGCATAAATAAAATACATGCAGTCTTATAATGCGTATTTTATTTGAATATAAAAAATGTATGTGCAGTATATCACCTATAAGGTATGTATACGTATTTAAAAATTATACATCTAAAGTCAGTAAAGTAACCATTAAAGTGTGATTCAAACATTTTGAGTGTAATTTAAAATATTATTTTCCACATTTGGCTGCCAGAATGATAGAATAAAAAAGGAACTCTGGTAGTGGCTGTAGTGTGAATAAACTTATATATATACTTATAACTTATAATATATGTTTTTACGATGGTAATAAGAGATTAAACGAAAATGATAAAATCGTGATCAAAACACAAACGGGCGTGGCTTAAACTAAGGGGAGGAGTCACCGTAGGGGGCGTGGCCACTGTTTTCCCCAGTTTCTGCTCTTCAACATTTTTTGGCGGAGGCTCCGGCGGCTGCGGAACGACTTTAGCCACCCAGCTCAACATCCTGCGAGAAACAAACACACACACAGAGAACAACTAAATGATTAAGAGTGCAGGGATGTCGTATTTCTGTGTTGGTCCCTGAATGCAGCATCTCCCTGGTCCAATGGGATTCCTCCGTTTGATTTTGGATTATTGCAGAAATTAATCTCTGTGTCAAACAAACGATAATCTCCACATATTAACACCTCTTTATGATTTCTGAAGTAAAAAGCTAACGTTAGGCCATAAAGGAATAGGGTTTAAAAACTCATACCTGCACCATATACAACCTGGACTAATCTGTATTTGCATTCTCTTACCAATATCATTGTTGCTCTTATTAAAAAACAATTTATACCCCAAAAATAAACTAGAAAATACTACTTGATGTTACCCACTCTAATACTTATTTATGTATAAGAATTGACATCAATCTCTCCACTGGAGATAACAAAAAATCATGACAGTTCTCACACAAAACTCAAATGTAAACATCTGCTATTGCATACCTGAATGTTTAGTTTGAGATCATTTTGCCCCTTTTATATTCATTTAATGAAAATGTCCAAACACAAGTGTTAATGTTAATTACGACTAAACCAGTCCAACAACACACCTATGATTATCACACACCACATGAAAGAAAAGAATGAATGTAGAACTTTGGTATCTTTAAAAACATTTTTAAGAGTTCTTGGAAAAGTTCCTAATTAGCGTTCTCTCTATTGACTCGACTCGCTCTGTGCTTAGCTGCGTTTGGATCAGTTCTGGCTCAGCGGCAGCTTGATTAGCGCTGACTGACCGTGACCCTAATCCGCCTCAGGAGGTCGGCAGCAGAGCTGTGTCACTGTGCTGACAAACATTTCAACTGGAGTCACTTTCCAGTTAGCTCTTTAGCCATTTAGCTAGGTTTTATGACCACCAGTTTTGCAGTTTCGATTGTCTTCAGCCAGGTTTACGTTTGGCAAAATCTTTAATCAAATCAAGTCTTATTTATGGATCCCAATATCAGATATTATGCAATAAAACAGAATTCCCAAATTGGGATTAATAAAGTACATTTTACCGTATATTATCTTTTATCTTATATTAAATCTGTCGATCGTACAACACTGTCTGTTTTAGGAATCTCAGCGGCTTGGGAAAAACCAATTTCCCCCCCAAAAAAAATCTCCCAGTTTTCCAGAGTAAAGGAAATAGTTTTGTTGCAACAAAACACATCAAACTGATTCAGTAGGTGAGCAAAAGGGTATAAAGGTTAGTTAGCTTTCCAGTTAGCTCTTTAGCCAAATAGCTCGTTTGTCAACAAGTAAGTCAGTTAGTAATTATTTTAGTTAGATTTTTTGATTTTCACGTTCACCTTCCAGTTAGCTCTTTAGTCTTTTAGCTAGTTGCTAAAACCACCAGTGAGTCGGTTAGTTTGCTTTACAAGTAGCTTGTTAGATATTACGCTAGTTGCTATTAGTTAGCTAGTTTAATAGATATTTAGATATCTAGCTTGTTACTAAATCGACCATTAACATTCTGTTCTTTATCCAAAATAACTCGTTTCTAAGTCAGGTAGTGAGATCAGTCGATCAGCCAATTTTTGAATCAAATCAAATTTAGTCAGATTTATTTACATTGACCAATTTCACATATTACACATTTGCCTCACGGGGTTTTACAATTTGTTGCCACAATTTAGCCATACGTTTTGTTGAGGTTCAGTAGCTTTTTATCAATGCTTGCATTTCTTATCAAGGATAATTGTGCATTGATTTTAAAGTATTGCTAATATCATTATGAAAACATACACCCTTAAGACAATATACTCATTACAGGAATCACATCTCATGTTACAAAGGGAAGCGTAAGTTCATTTTAAAGGGAAGACCTAAATAAAGATGCTTCATGCAACTGGCCAGGTAAACAGTCGGTTAACTCATTTGATGGTTAATTATCATCCACTTAGTCAAATTAGACAAGTTGGCTAGTTTAATTAACTTCACAGCCAGATAACGTGCTAGAAAATCAACAACAGTGAGTCAATAAAATGGTGGGCAAGCAAAAATAAATGTAACTTTAAACATTTTTGTAAAAAGTAAGGAACTTCATTAGATGCAATTATGAATGTATTAGATTCAAACACAGTTCATTTTCTACAAAGAACAAGAAAAATGTGCCGAACAAAAGGGTGTGTGTGTGTGTGTGTGTGTGTGTGTGTGTGTGTATACAGACTCTGCTAGACAATTACATGTAAACTCGTCTGACTATGATATTATTTACAGCTGAATACATTGGTAAAAATAAGAAAGTGTGTATCCCAGTGTAAGAAAGCAGAAGTTCTTACATTTTATAAGTATAAAGTATAATTTATTGAAAAAAAGTGCATGTAAACGTAACGAGCACTGCAAACCAACCATATTTGTCTGTTAGCATGTTAGCTAGCTCGTTAGCAAATGTTGTTTACTGGCTAAATAAACTGCACACTCAGATAATCTAAACTAAGTGACTCGACTAAGCCACCATGCTCTGCAGTATTTCCCCGCCTGTTGAGGTATTATTTTGGGGGTGTTTTGTGGAGGTCGGTGGGGTGTTTAGTGGGGTGTTTAGTGGGATCTATGTGCTGGTTGTCCTACCTGAGAAGTTAGCGAGGGTCCGGCAGCGTCCCACAGAAGAAGAACCGTGAAGTCCTGCAGGGATCTGAGCACTGTGGGAGGATTATGGAACTAACAGGATTACAGGAGGTCGTTAAGGACACATGGGGACACATGGGGACACACAGATTAC
>CALSBZ010039804.1:2733-17976 GCA_943591055.1 Gobionotothen gibberifrons | reverse complement strand
GATTGCAAACAACTTTAAGGTGCATACCGCCACCTACTGTACAAGAGTGTGTATCACCATATCATCCAATCACCACTTGTGGAATTATGCCACATTTACGTTGTTTTAAATTCAATCCTGTTTCACTCAAATACTTAAAGAGCCTGTGACACGAGTTTCCCCCATCATCCAAACCCATACATTTGAGTAAATATTGTCCCCTTGAAAACCGTTACTGAACTGATTTTGGATATTTGTACTTTGATAACCATTAATCTGCCCTTCAATGTGACCATATTCTGGATCTTCTCAGGGATTCTTCAAGTCCCGCCAAATGATGTGTGACGTCATTGCAGGCACAGCGCTCCAGCTGCACCGTTCAGGATCCCAGCATCTGCATGTAAACGCACGATGGCGCACACAGCAGCAAGCTCAGACAGCGATGACAGTTTAATTTTGAACGTGTCTGAGAGCTCATATGAGGCTGAAGGATCGGTTTATGTTGTATCTGTTAGAAGTTTAGGAATGAGGTTCGTCAATATGGGCGATAATACGGTCATGTAGCCAGTGGTGGACTGGGACTAAAAATCATCCCGGGACTCTCGACCGGCCCACTTCGGTACCGCTAGTGAATTGTCAACGGGGGGAGTGGGGGATGTGCTAGTGACTTATCCGACCGGCCCACTTCGGTACCGGCCCATCGGGATTCGTCCCGATGGCCAGTCCGCCACTGCACCCAGCCCACGTAAACTGTCAACGGGGGAGCCTTGCTGCGGGGAAACGGTGGACCTAGTGTCCCGATCGGAGTGGGAATAATAATAATAATTTGTGCATTTTATCCATTAATTTCCCCAACATTGTGGTAAAAAAACACACGTTTAATCCATGTTGGTGTACTACAATTACAAAAAGCTTGTTTGTTTTCTCATCAGGAAATGCAGACCGGCTCAAACAAACGATTTTTTAATCATCATCCTCACGATCATTTAATGTATCATATGTTCGCCCAATTGACATGAAAGCACTAATAAATGTAGTTTCATCCACTTGAGTTTACATCTACAAAAATAATCGATTTGTTTTTATATCACATCCGACGGGAGGAAATTCAGCAGCTCTCACTACCGATTTGTAATCCTAATTTAATCATCATCTTCACCACGATCATTCATGTTTATGTTCACCGAATTGACAAATATGAATATACTGTAGTCAACTTCATTAAAACGTTATTAACGTGCCTAAACTCAGCAATTCACCATTTCTACGCATGACAACGCACTTTGTCCGTGCTTGGATCTCTCGCTGCACAGTGAAGCGTTCCTGCATTGACGTCCCTTCCGGCTCCCCCCAAAACCTCTAAATGAGTCGAAGGAATTTCCCCGCGATATTCGAAATTATTGATATTTATCGAAACGGTTTCCCATCTTCTTTTTTAAACCGATGGTTGGAGATTACTAGTAGTCCAATATGTCATTGCACAACAGTTGTTGGGTGGGTGTCACAGGCTCTTTACGAGTGGCCTTCCTGGTAGCTCTCACCTTCTGTTCCCAGTGACCCCATCAGGCTCCACTCCCTTCCTGCCTCTCTCACCCTGTCTCTTAGTTGTTCCCTCTCTGTTTTGTACATGTTGCAGTGTAATATGATGTCTTCCACATTTTCTTTCACTCCACACCCCCTGCATTCTTCAACTTCGCTTTTTCCCTTTAAAAACATTGAGCCGTTTAATCCTGTTTGATCCAGTCTGAGTCTAGTGATGGTTATCTCCTCCCGTCTGTTCCTTTCTCTTTGTTATGACTGATTTCTGTACCTTGTGGCAGCTCCTCCCTTTCTGATCTTCCTCCCACCGTTTCTGCCATATTTCCATACCCTCCTTCTTAATTATTGCTTTTCCTTCTCCTTTCCCAAGTGACACTGGTATTGCTATTTCCTTTTGTAATGCATATTTTGCTAACTTATCAGCATGCTCATTCCCTTGAAGCCCCTCATGTGCAGGCACCCAGCATAACTGCACATCTATTCCCCTCCTCTGAAGTCTCAGTAAGCAAGGGTTAAGTTCAATGATTACATCTTCTCTAACAGTTATTGTGGACTGTGCTTTTCAAAGCAGATAGTGAGTGTCACCACCATATCTGACCTCTTCAAATCATTGTCGCCCAATAATTGCTGCTAGTATTTCTGCTGTATAAACTGATAAGTTATGTGACACTCGTTTTGAGATTGATATTTTTAATTCTGGGATATACACGCCTATCCCCACGCATTCTTGCTTCTTAGATCCATCTGTATACATTTTGAGGTCATTGTAATACTTTTCGTTGGGGTACATACTCGTTTTAATTCTCACTTCATTTATTTGCCACTCCTTTTTCCTTTTCCATGATACTCACATCTATGTTAGCTTCTGGGGACAGCCATGGGGGAACACGGCTAAATGGGCTTGCTTTGGCAAACGTTATGGTCTCCACTCCACATGCCCTCGTTCTCTCCTTACTCGTCCAGCCAACCCCACGTCCCTGGAACTTTGTATATTCCCAGCAATCCTGTAGTATTCTGTTTGTGATATTTTCCTCTCCACTTCCTTGTAGCCTGACCCAGTGTTATGGCTTTTATCTGCTAATCTACAGGAGGAAGAGTGATAACCTGTCTGTCTAGTTGGCTTACATAACAGTTCAAGTTTACAGCCTAAAAAACATGGAGCATTTTTTCCCCTTTTATTCATTTATATGTCAATTTGCACATTTCATGGTGATGCTCAGCCTCTCCCCTTAACTCCTAACAGTCATCATCATGTCAACCACAACACGGAGAAATACTGATAGAAATCTCACAATGTCGCTTGGGGCCCCAAGTTGGCCCTGATGCTGCTACTCTGGTTCAAACTGCATCCACCAAACAATAGGATTTATCTCGACCTCGCCAAAAGAACCAAAATCTGACACGGTGTGAGATGTATTTTTTAGCTGTTCTGTTGTCATTTCCTGCGATCTTCTTCATGCAGTCAGTCAGAATTAATATTAATACGGGGCGTTTCTTTGACTATTTATAGGCAAATATGGGCGTTACGTGAAGCCCGCAAAAGCTGCACCGCATTTCGAGTCGGTTGTGATTTATAAAGGGAAACCGGCGTAGGATGTTCCGTACGCAAGTCCTGCGCCTATATATAAGGCGCAATAATACGTCCTTACAAAAGAAAGGACGTATTATTGGCTTCCCCTAATTTTTTCCCCACGCCACGCTACTTTTATTTTTTAAATTTTTTTAATTTAACCAGATGAAAACATTGAGACAAAATCTCATTTTCAATGCTGACCTGGTCAAGAAGGCAGCAACGTTACACAGAACACAGACATATAAAATACAGAGAACATAACTAAGGAAACAAAGACAAAAAAGCAGTTACTACATTGAGCACATTAGGACATTAAGAAAGGCACTACTTATTACTGCAAGAGCAGCTGGTGGTAAGGACCTCAGACAACTTCAATTTAAAACATGCTATAGAGACAAGTGCCCTCAGTTTGAGGCGTGATTGAAGGTCATTCCAAGACCAAGGACCATAATGAAAAAGACTCCTTTTCCCAGCCTCAGTCCGCACAGCGGGAACCTGGAACCGTATCCAGGCACCTGGAACCGTATCCAGGCACCTGGAACCGTATCCAGGCACCTGGACCCGTATCCAGGCACTGGATCTGAGGTTGTAAGAGTCACAAACTGGAGCAAATCTGGCACATATGTTCAGTGGAAGCCGACCTAAAATGGCTTTATACATTAATAAAAACCAATGCTGCATCCTACGCATAGTGAGTGAGGACCATCCAGTTAGGCTACAGTGTGCAATGATGAGTCCTATAGGGTGCATTTGATATATAACGCAGTGCAGCATGGTAGAGTGGGTCAAGTTTGGCCAAAACAGTGGGACAGGCAAATCTATAGATGGTATCACCATAGTCCAGCTGGGACAGGAATAAGCCAGAGACCAACCTTTTACGGGATGAAGTTGAAAAACAACATTTAAGTCTGAAAAGGAAGCCAAGAGTGAATTTCAATTTCTTTGTTAGAACTTCAATGTGATGTTTGAAGTTCAGATTACTGTCCAACCAAAAGCCAAGATATTTGTAGGTATCGACAAACTCAACAGAGACGCCATCAAGGGTGTCAATGGAGAGGCAAGAGGACGCTGACTTGGGAGCAAAAAGCATTGCTTTGGTTTTCTTACTGATCAAAAGCAGTTTGGAATCAAGGAGTGCATGCTGCAGCGTGATAACATCAGATTTTAATTTGGAAACGGCCATATCCAGAGAAGGAGCACATGAATATACAATAGTGTCATCAGCATACATATGATAGGTAGAAAATTGCATCTGATTACAAATATTGTTTACATATAATAAAAAGAGCAAAGGCCCCAAAATAGAGCCCTGTGGAACTCCCTTCTCCAAAGTGACAGGGTCAGAGACAGTGCTACCCAACCTGACGCATTGAGTACGGTCGGTTAGATACCTCTGAAACCAGCAAATGGCTTTATGACCGAAACGAGACATCAACACAACATTAGACATAATGTGGTGATCTACAGTGTCAAATGCGTTGGCTAGGTCAATAAACAATGCAACACAAAGCAGCCTTAATATCGTCTAAGACTTTCAGACTGGCAGTCACAGTACTGTGCTTTGATCTGAATCCAGATTGCATAGGGTTAAGGATGTTGTGTGAATTTAAAAAAACTTTTAGCTGAGTAGAAACTAGGGACTCAAGAATCTTTGATAACACAGAAAGATTTGAGATAGGACGATAATTATTTAACTCCGTGGGATCACCAGCTTTCAAGAGGGGCGATACCAGAGCTTGCTTCCACACAGCTGGCAGTGTGTGAGAGGACAGGGAGAGATTACTGGTTGTGCAATAATCTGAGTTGCAATTTTTTAAAAGAACGGGTCGAGGCCGTCAGGCCCGGCAGACTTTTTAGGATCAATTGAGTGCAAACCCTGTAAGACTTCAGAGACCGAGAAATAAGCAAAATCAAAAACAGAACCCAAAGCATTCATCTGTTTGCATCTGTTAGAATGTATTTCATTTATTATCATAATAGTTATAGTATAATTGGATTTCACTGAACAATATTTAACCTTACATTCTGTTTCTTTCACCTGCACTATTTTATTAAAATGTATCGTACTCTGTTCATTTGCACTATTTTATTTTTGTATTATTATGTTATTTTGTTGTCTTATGTCCTTTATATATAACTCTTCTGAAACTCCTCAGTGTTCTGCATTGGGTTCACGTTTTAAACCAGCGTAACAACATATCTGTTTCCCCTGTTTTGTATTTAGGGTTATCTCTTGTTTAGCTTTTACTTGTTGTGGTTTTAATTTCTTTATATTTATACCTTTTGCACTTTATTTGTCTTACTTCACATTTTATATTTCCACTGTTTGAATATGATTCTCATTGTTGAATGGACATCGTAATTCTTCTTTATGGTTATTTCAACTAACATAAAAGTCATTTCAACAAATCTCAGGGTGAAATAAAATGATATGAAATTAGATTTTGCACCACATCTCTTTATTTCCCAAACATCTCACTGAATATAAGTTACTGGATGAAGATTTAGTTTACATTTCCCTTTTTACCAGTTCCCCAAAAACATTATGTCCTCTCCAGTTTGTCGCCAGCGCCCTGCAGAAACCACACCTTTATTTACATCATCTTTCATATTTTAAACTCAGGTTTTTGTGACATTTTGCAGCCTCTAGTTCAAAGGGACATTTATCCTTTTTCTGGGATTTTTTAATTATTATTTTTGATTAAAAAACATCCAATTAAATACAAGAATTTGGGATTTATAAAATATATTTAAATATATTTTTTAAATACTCCTACATTTTCTCATCACTGGAGGTGTTTTCTGAACTGTGCTCATGACTAGACCGATGTTAAAGAGTGTTAGTTATCTTTTCTTTCACCCTGAATACAACATATTAAGGTGTTCATCGATCAATTCAGTATAAAATCAATGTTAACTGATCTGTTTTTAAGGACAAACCATAATATTTGAACACTCTAAGCCTTATGCATTAATCATCCACTGTAAAAACACGAGTCGACTGTGTTTTGATATGAAGAAGAATTCCTGCAGCATTTTGCACTTAATTGGTTTTCTTGAATCATTGTAATACTTGAAGCTGAACATGTAAGGTTTCCGAAGGGCACTGACGACAGGAGGGAGTGTTAAGTCAACTGAGTACATCTATATATGAACAAACAGCATTAAAACACACAGATACTGGACTGGTCTGAAGTTTACGGATAATTTACCAGACGCGTCATTTTTCAGACACACACTCACACACACTTGATGCATGCACCCAAGGGCTGAGGACACTGTGCAAAATACAGACATTACTTTAAGGATAATAAGTGCCAAAGAGAATAAGACTAACTTCATAAATAAAAATTTCAATTCAATAGAAAATTAAAAATGAATAATACAAATGGTTAAAAAGATAGATTATTAATAACCACAGTTAACCTTAAACACTGGCCTCAGATAGCCCGACATCACATGATGTTCAACAGAATATAAAAGGAGAAAAATAATAAAACATTACACAACTGTGATTGCATACAGCACTGGTTGGACAACCTTCAACGCCTCTGAGTTTGCAGGATTAGCACAAATGGATGAACTCCAGCTTAATAAATGCTCAAATTATTCCTTTAACTTGCTGTTATTAAAGTGTGTGAAATAAAGTTATCTCAGACACAGAAAGAGATCACAGAGTTCATAAAGTGAACTGAACAATGCATGTTGTTTCCAGAGTGTAATCCACTTTTTAGATTACCTCATCACATCGAGTTGTGGACATTCAAGGTTACGAGAGTTCATCCAGCAAGATCACAACCAAGGGATTCATTTCCATACATGGCAACATATTTCTGTACTTTTATTTTTTTTACAATATTAGGCCTTCCATTAGCATTCAAGCCACAGAGATCCAATTTTAAGTCTGCATTGTAATCCCATCTCGCTGCTCAATATGGTTGACGACATTCATCAAGTCCCTCATTTGTGAACTTATTCCAAAAGTTAAACTACCCCATGCTTTGCCACTTAAAAGAAAAAAGTCATTTTCAGCAAGTTGGACTCCTGGAGACGGGAATATCTCTGAAGGTCTTGGCCACTGAAACCAGCAGTTACTCAACCACTTCTGTCGCTTACTGTTTGTCTCTGCAATAAATTCACAAGTGCACATTTCTGCTAATGCCTTGATCTATCAATTTCCTCTACTTTCGGACCATGATGTTTTGTAAGGTCAGAGAAGAAAGCATTCTCTCTTCCATTCATTGCCGGTTACAGTTCTGAGGAAGAGGCGAAGGAAGATGCGAGAGTCCGTTGATGCTTACTCTTCTTGACATGCCCTCCACCTGTCCTCCGGGTAAAGCTCCACCCTGCAGGGTTTGGGTCAGGCTAACCTGGGCGGTGCTGAAGGAAGTTATCCGACCACTTCCAGCGATCTGGAGGTTGACCGTGGTGGCGTAACTGGTTTTCTGGTTCTTGGTAGGCGATGAATGGGCAAAGGGTAGCGGGGATGGGCTTGCAGACAAAGGGATGGAGGGAAGAGGAGGTGTTTGGGATTGGTAGTTGTGGTTCTGGTAGGGTACAGGGGAGGTAACGCCTGGGGAGGAGAGTGTGTTTTGTTCACAGGATGGTCGTGCAACGTATGCGCAAATCAGCTGGCTGCGACAACTTCCTTCATCGAGCTCTGGGTCTCCCCACTCTGAGAGAGAAGAAGGAGAGGTGGCAATGACGGTGGAAGAAGCGCTTTCATCCAGGACATCGGCGATATTGTATTTGCTGGAAAGCTCTCGTACGTCTGGCCAGGGAACGCTGGTGAAATGCTGGATTCCCTTCCCTGGGCTAAGCCCGCTGGGTGAGAGCGGGGAATGTATCCCTGCTCGAGGGCTGAGGCAGGACGGGGAGCTGCCGTACGAAGACCACCCGCTCCTCGGACTGGTTGGACAGGACTCGTGCTGCTCAAAAGACCCTCGGTTACTGCCGCTAGAAGCAAAGCTCCTCCGGCTGCTGTCTGCCCAGGATCGGCGCTGTACGCTGGGGTTACTTTGGCTCGGGCTTGGTGGTCTATCGGCCAGGTTTGAGGAGAAAGATCTACGAACGGTTTGGGAGTTTCCAGGAGGTGCAGAAGGGGACGAAGCTCTGGAACTACGCATCATTGGGAAAGAGGAAGTAGGGTAAGAGGCAATCCCAGTTGTTGGTGGGCTTAATGAGGAGGTGTAGGAAGGAGAAGGAGAGGAAGGGGTGTATCTAAGGTTTCTAGGTTGCGGTGCGGCGACATCATTGGCCCAAACATTCAACGACACGCCAATGGGAGGCGGGGAGAGGATCCGAGGGCTCGGACATGAACTTGCCGAGCAGTTTCTAGGTAGCTCCAAAGTGAGGCCTAGTGGGTTGTGGGAACTCCCACTTCCTAGCCGTGAACTCCGAGGGTGCGGAGGTTTGTTCGCCACGCGGGAGGAATAATTATGTTGAGGAGGTGGAGAGCAGATTCTAGTGAAGGAGGGGGGGATTTGAGACGGGGACTGAACTCGTGAGCTGGGTTCGGAAGCAGAGAAAGGCCGAGCTACGCGGTTGTGTGACCCGGACCAATGAGGATCGGGAGATTTTGGTATTTCCGCGGCATTAGCGCTACCGTTAGCTAGCGGTGCTTTCTGTGGACTCGCTGACCAATGAGGATCAGGAGTTCTTGGGATTACTACGGCATTAGCGCTACCGTTAGCTAGCGGTGCTTTCTGTGGACTCGCTGACCAAACCCCATTACTGACACCTCGGGTAACGCCGGTATTGCTTATCGCTGTTTTTAAACCAGACAAGCTAACGTTGTTGTTGTTGTTTGAGTTCAGTGATGAGTCAGTTTTGGAGTGAAGGAATGAGGGACGAGGCAAAGGAGGCTGAGGATGGTTCGAAGTCATAGATGGGGAAGGGGAGCGTTGGGAAAGAGAGGGAGGGGGTGACTGCACGAAGGACGGGGAAGGGGAAGAGGACCAGAGCGAGGATAGGGGACCCCTTGGATGTTGGTACCCGTCTTTGGTGCACCCTAACTGGGCATACGCAGGCATGCCGGAGCCCTGCTGTTTCGGGGAAGGGGAGCGCCGGCGTAAATGAGAGGAGGGTAAGGAAGAGGTGGAGGCGGGGGTTTGGTTAGCGGTGCTCATTTGTTGCAGGGTATTTTTTGCGATACTCTGACTGATGGACTGGCTTATGCAGGAGGCAGCTAAGGATCTGGTGAATACAGAAGAAGAAGAAGAGGAAGAAGCGATTGGCGAGGAGCATGGGGGAGAACATAAAGAAGAAGAAGGTGTAGGGGAGGAAGGCGGAGCGGCTCGTAGGGATGAAGACCTCCCTAAAGAAGAGGGAGTGAAAGCAGAGGAGGGTGTAGGAGGAGAAGAAGAAGAAGAAGGGGGAGATCGCATCGAGAAACAGGGAGGAGCTCTGGAGAAAGTGGAGGTGTCTTCAGGGGTCGGAGAAGATGCTGATGAAACTACCCTGAAGGGTGAGGAGCAGGGAGGAGATCTGACGGGGGAGGGGGAGCGGTTCCTGAGGCTGGGTCTAAAGGCTGAGGGGGGGACGGGGAGGTCTTTTTCCTGGCCGGAGGGAAGCAAAACTGGGGAAGGTCTTTCCATCAGGTTGCACGTCTCCAAGGAGGCTCTGGAAGACGGCAGGCTGGAGGTGGACTGTGAGTCGTGCAGGTCTGGGTCCCTGGAAGAGACAGACAAACACACAGTTAAGGAACATATTATAAGCAGTGGGTGCGGCTTATATTCAGGTGCGCTTAATAGTCCGGAATTTACGGTAATCTTCTTCAACAAATGGTCACTCGCAAACTAAGCTTTTCAGTTCTTTGTCAATCCAAACCATTTCTTACATTTGAGTGTTCTATGACCAACCTGACATTTCCTAAGTGCAATTTCAACAATGTAATGCCTCAGTTTATAATTTACACACGTGCATTACACCTTACAGATCACAGTGTGTCTACAAAAACAAAGAGTCACTGGAGCTGAACGGTACAGTCCTTTACTTTTTGATCAAAACAACTTGTCAACATCTGTGCAGTAATCCTGACACACCACAATACAAACTAAATTAACAAACTAAAGACCCCCGTCACCCCAGTAACAAAGTGTTCTGTCTGCGGCCGTCTGGCAGGCGGTACCACAGCATCCGGACTAAAACCGCCAGACTCAGAGACAGTTTCTTCCCACAGGCCCTAAGACTGTTAAACACCTGCACTTTGAAACAACATCCATAACATTCATCTGTTTGCATCTTATTTATTGTAAGTCGCTTTGGATAAAAGCGTCAGCTAAATGCAATGTAATGTAATTTATCTATATATCATATTCCATTTACTTGTATATAGACTCTTCCTGCACTCTTTTATTTGTATTTACTTGCACATCTCAAAACATTCTCTTGCACTATTTTATCTTTTTGTCCTATACAGTATATTCATCTTGCTCTGTTGGAGGAGCCTGGGACTTCAGTGTTTCATTGCCATATCTACACTCTAGCTACACATGACAATACAACCTTGAATCTTGACTATTAAGGAAAAAGGTTAAGTTATCCCCCTGCATTATAAATAAAATCTATTCATACAAAATTACATAAAAGTCGTGGCAGTGTTTGAACAAAAGGGTTCCACCAAACCAAAATTCTTCCTACATTTTTACACTTTGGGAAGTCATTCCACGGGCCGGTGTTGGCCCCCGGGCCGTATGTTTAACACCCCTGGTTTAGATGTTGAACAAATGCTAAATGTCATGCTTACAGTTCATCGTTACGTAATTAGAAAACATTAGAAGTCATTCTACACAATGGCTAAAGTCTGTCTTAGATGCAAACATTTTCTTTTATTAATCAAAACAACAACTTATTTCTAAGACTTAAAGAAGCCCTGCGTTCACATTTAGATTCCTAGCTCTATGAGCCAGTCCCTTGGCCCTTAAATCTGGCCCCCCAATACAAATATGGAATAAGTCTGTTGGATTTGAGGCCCGGTTGTTTGATCCATGCTCTTTGGGGTTTGTTGGGTTCGTCCACCATGAAGAGGAATACTTGTGTTGGATGATCTATTGTTTGCAAACACATGACATAAGATATCTGATTTATGTAGGAAATGTTTGAGGAGGTAACTCATCACTCATTAAATTATTTAATCTAGAAACGATGGGGAACAAACGGCAATATTTGAGACAAACTTTAATTGTTAGCTTGTGCTTACGAAGAAATTATAGGGAATCAAAAAGACAAATGCCAACGAACCAACCTCACCTGTAATCCCGTTCTGTAATTGTTTCAGATGTACACTGAACAAAAATATAAACGCAACACTTTTGTTTTTGCTCCCATTTTTCATGAGATGAACTCAAAGATCTAAAACATTTTCTATATACACAAAATAACCATTTCTCTCAAATATTGTTCACAAATCTGCAAAAATCTGTGATAGTGAGCACTTAATAATAATAATTATAATCCATCCCACCTCACAGGTGTGGCATATCAAGATGCTGATTAGACAGCATGATTATTGCACAGGTGTGCCTTAGGCTGGCCACAATTAAAGGCCCACTCTGAAACGTGCATTTTTGCTATATTGGGGGGGTCTGGGGGGGTCCGAAAACCAGTCAGTATCTGGTGTGAGGGTTAGGGTTAGGGTTAGGGTAATGTTGTGAATCGAGTGGCCCATGGTGGTGGTGGGGTTATGGTATGGGCAGGCGTATGTTATGGACGACGAACACAGGCCACTCGATTCACAACATTACCCTAACCCTAACACCAGATACTGACTGGTTTTCGGACCCCCCCAATAAAGCAAAAATGCACGTTTCAGAGTGGCCTTTTATTGTGGCCAGCCTAAGGCACACCTGTGCAATAATCATGCTGTCTAATCAGCGTCTTGATATGCCACACCTGTGAGGTGGGATGGATTATCTCGGCAAAGGAGAAGTGCTCACTATCACAGATTCTTTCAGATTTGTGAACAATATTTGAGAGAAATGGTTATTTTGTGTATATAGAAAATGTTTTAGATCTTTGAGTTCATGTGTAAATCTTTCAATTAGTTGGCACAGAGCTAGCCTTGCTTTGGAAACAGTTGACATGTTAATGATACATATCTGCGTCATTGGCTGACGGCTAATTTCTCAACTTCTACGAGCCAAGTTCAATTGCCAAACTGTGAACTTACCGACTGGGTGGGATAATAACTGATTCAGAAAGCCCTCGGGCCCATTCCTTAACGATCAGTTACCTCTGATTTGACATAAGATACAGTCAAACCTGCATTTACACAATGTGCTTCATCGCCAGCCACTGCTCAGTCCTGTTTGCATTTTATTCATTTTTATTTTTATTAATCTATTATGCACTATTGATGTTGTTGTGAGTGGTGTTGCGGAGAAAATCAGCGAAGTAAAACGCTGTGTGGGTCATAAGAAGGCACGTACCGGTTACGTCATGACGCAAACGATGACGCAATGACGCAATAATTCACCTTTGAACCCAATTCACCTTTGAACCTGCATCTGTAACAATGAGTGGACCAAAGAAAAGAAAAGTTGACATTGAGTGCGCCGAGTGTATAATGAGGAGTGGACAGTTAAATATGTTTTCACCAATCTCCTACCGGCCCGGCCCGTCTGTCAAATTTTCAAACTCATAGTGGCCCCCGAGCCAAAAAGTTTGCCCACCCCTGCTTTATATTAAGGTACACAAATTAACCATCAACTAGTTGTTAATTAACATGCATATTAGCAGTATATTGTCTCTTTATTAGTCATTATAAAACACTTATTAATGCCTTATTCTACATGACCGTATTCTACAAGTAATAATCCATTAGTTGAGAGTTTCTCCTCAATAACCCTCTAATTAGTGCTTAATTGTTGCAAGTAAGGAAGTTGTTGTACATGAGTCTTAATATGCTCTGCTCAATATGGGCCTAATAAGGCAGTAGTACCACAGGAATAGTAATTCTCCCATAATAACACTTAACAAATATGATCTATTCTTGTAACAAGACATGAAACTATAAGAGTTAATTGTGTCAAAATAACTCAAAATGTTGTATTTCTAACTCAGAATTCCCTTTTTTAAAGTGAAGTCTTGCTAATAGTTTGTCTCTAATATGTTAATTAACAACTAGTTGATGGTGAATAAGTGTACCTTAATATAAAGTGTTCCCAAAATTATATGTAAAAACTACTATTTTCTGTACCCTAAATAGTTAATATATTTTACAATCCCTGAGACACATTGCATAAACCCTAATGGAGCTACATATTGATTATGTTATTTAATGGTAAATATAAATGTTCTTGCTGCTTTCGTTTAAAGTACATTTTTGTGTTATGATTTTAGTTATGATTAAAGCAATTCTTCACGCTTTTATTTTTATTATATCTTCATTTTGTTTTGGGCACTGGTGATTATTATATATTGGAGACAGGTGGTGGGGGGATTAGCATATGTTTTTTACCAGGGAAAACACAGACAGGAGAAACCCTTGTTGTTCATCGACAATGAATGAACAAAACAACGTTCTTGCCGGGACATTTCATAATTATCCCCCGATAAAGATTCACTTTCTGGTGCCTCAGAGGCTGTTTTATTTTCTGTTGTATTCCTTTAACTGGCCGCTACAAACCCTTTTCCCTTTTCCTATTAAAAACCAATGCTGTGGGTATTGACAAATTGTTATATTTCCACACATATCGTGTTTAATCTGCAGCAGAAGTACCTGGTGTCAGACGCAGCCTGTTGGCCCGCAGCAGTGGGGAGGTCGTGCGGTCGCTGGCTGGTGAACGTCGGCAGGCGGTCGACAGGATTAGATTCTGCGGTTTGACTCGAGGACCACGGACTCGGTGCTCCTGCTCGGTGATCCTCTGAGGTTTCTGTGACCCTATGACCAGAAACCTGTGAGGGGTCAAAGGTCACGTGCGAATGCTGACCGTAGTGAGGTTTCTCTCCTGCAAAGATCACCGAAGAACCTTGCAGAACCATCCTGGTGTTGGATGAAGAATCCGGCTTTCCATCGTTCTTTGGTCCTCCAGAGACGCCCAGGTTATCCGACTCTCCTTCGGCCAGGAAAAGTGTCTCTTTCTGGGCCTGATCTCCAGCCGGTCCTGGGGAAGGCTCAGCTGTGGATAACTCTCCGTATTCAGGTGATTCGTGAACACTCGGCACTTCTTTGGTTAACGCACCGTCAGCGCGTCCTGTGTAGATCTGCTGGTCTTGTATATATTGGACAGCTGGTAAATCCTGCTGATCTCTTTCTTTGGAAATGTCACACTTTGGTTTGTTGAGAGCAGAGGGGTTTGGCTCGGATGTGGAGTTTTCACAGACGGAGAAAACATGGCATCCACCAATCAGCTCCGACCTGCAGGCCACACAAACAAGTCAAGACTTTGAGAAGCAATTTGTACGATTTGTAGCGGACATTCAATCAGAACATCTGTTTTTAAGGTTCATGTAGCTGGTTCTATAACATCTCATGTAGCTGGTTCTATAACATCTCTAAGGGGGGGGGGGGGAATTGGCCAATGGCAGCTTTGCTTACAATGTTTAAGAACTAGAGTCTCTCTTGCCACTTCAAGCCTTCAGTAAGGATTGTAAATATTATAAAAGAGTTATGTTTGGTAGTGTAGTTCAGCTAGTCTTGTCATTTAAAGTTGAGTTTAGTGAAGACACAAAGGCAACTAATAGTGCTTTAGACACACAGAGAAAGGAAAATGAAAACAAACTACTCATTAAAGACGGAGAAGAAAGTTCAAAATCCACATTAGGAATGACAAAAACAGTAGATTGTATAGATAGATAGTGTGACGGCGCCACTGTTGACGGTGAGCCTGTGGGAGGGGCTATGGGTTCAAAATGGATGGTTGTGGCCCTGGAGGAGGCCACTCGGAAGAATGTTGCAGTGAAGGCAACAGCTGGGACATGTTTGGGAGTTTGTTGCAGAGAAGGCAACAGCAGAACATGTTTACTCTGAATGAGTGATGGACGGCCTGTTTTGGTCTTTTATTTTGTTTGTTTAAGGTGTGCTGTTCCGTTAATTTTTTGTTTTTTTGAGCTTAAAACAACCGACTAAGCCATGTTTCGAACGGACAATTAGAACCCCGTCACAGATAGATAGATAGATAGATAGATAGATAGATAGATAGATAGATAGA
>CALSBZ010039800.1:0-10817 GCA_943591055.1 Gobionotothen gibberifrons | reverse complement strand
GGGGGGGGGGGGATATTGGGATCTTTTTTTTTTAAATCCTCTGGAGCAGAGCAGCATCACTGTTTCTTAGGGTCAAGAAGAATACACTCACAACCTAACATGAAAGCATTTCGTTTATTTAATAAAAGAGCACATGTTCAATGTGAAAAGTGACAGTAGATATAGATTGGTTGCAATTTGATGCTATATAAATATATTTTTTTAAACACCTGGAATTTCAGGGAGGGCGCGGGGCTCCGTTGGCGGGGCGCAGCGCCCCTCCAAGACAATGGTAGGGGAAACACTGCATACACTGATATACATATATGCACACATACATATATACACACCTACATACTCACACATAGTCAAACACCTTCCCCATCCCTGTACCACGAGAAAAAAATGTCTCTGTATTTCCTCTTGAACTGGTTAATGTCTGGACATCGCTTTAGCTCCACAATTAATTGCATTTTAAGATTTCAAATAGCCGCATTAGCACCTTGGAAACGGTAAATATCCCAGTGTAAAAAAATGCGTTAGTAATCATCCGCATATTTGAGTTGAATGAAGATTTATCACGTCTGTTTCTCAAGAAAAGTGTTAAATGCAATATTTGAAAATCAATATAGGGTCATGACATGGCACATTCATCAAGTTTGTTTATTTCTTCAGTCACGGTGGAAAGCTTTACATGGCCATCTTTTTCCAATTACATGCAAAGGCAGGCATAGTCTCACCCCCGCTCTGTTGTTTCTGTGGTGGCAGTATAGATTTTCAGCCGTCCGAATGGACTCTTTGCTGAAGAGCCTGCAGTCGTTTTGCACAGGCCGCCTTTCCCTGCTTTTAGACCCAATCATTCCCCGCTCCAAATGTACACTTTACAAATCAATAAGCTTTCACAGTAATTTAACTGTGAGTGCCCCTGAGAGCTTGCAGTAAATTCACTGTATCATAGATGGAATTAAATCAGTGTCTCCCTGTAGTCCTTTGCCACTGAACACGCTTGATAATTGATGTCAGAGCACAACCTCTACGTTTTATTTTTGTATTCTGTGAAAGCCACTTCTAGGGTGAACTAAATAGAATTCAAAATGTTTTAAAAAAAAATTGGTTTAGTTGATTAATCAGACCTTGTCCCCCACATGGCTTTGATTTATATTCCACTGCTGAATCCAATGAGTTTCTGGCAAATAGGGCGTCATTGATGATGATGATGATGGACCCAATGGCTGTGCTGTGTCCTACCTGATGCTGATCAATACACCCATTGGGAGAGATCAATCCCCCATATTGGGCGGAGGCTGGGTTGATTTCTGGTTGGAACCAGTGTTATTAAAGAATATTCTAATATGGTCGTATATCACTTGATATTTCTTTAGTGTTGATTATCAAACATGGTCGCGAGAAGGCCGGGGGTTCTGAGGGGCTCCAGTAGCACCCCCAACTCTGACTGACTTCCCGCGTCCCTGTTATCAAAGAGAAGTTATTAAGAGCAGGGTATTTTACAGCTAAAGAATTACTTTGCTTTTCATGTTCTCATTTTTAACAAACTGCTCTGGCTACTCATGTATTGTGATACCGATCTGTCTTTGTTAAGCCAATATCCGCCAATAATTACAGCCGGCTGCTACATCAGCTTGGCTCTTATTCCTGTTCTTAATCTTATTACCTTTGATTCCCGACCAATGAGGGTAATCTAATTAGTTTTATGGAAATGGCAAAACCCGAAACCCATAATTGGGTATGCTGGCAGAATGATACAGTTCCTTTTCCAAGGTAGCTTAATCTTTGTAAATGTCCTCTGACCAAAGTGTTCTTTGATAGTGTTTCCATATCCAAATGCAGCCTCAGTGGTTGCCAAGATACGAACTAGATGTGTTTTTGACATGCTCAGAATTATAATTTTTCCAGAAATGCTCTCTTTTATGACAAAACAAAACCTTTCCTTACCCCGTAGTACTTTAATCTTTATCATTGCAGCACAAATATGAGTATCGAATCTGGTTATAGAGAAATAACACACATTTCATGACAAAAAATCTGCAAAACATGTTTGTTGTTTTGTTATGGACCTTGGGTTTACAATTGCATGCTCGAGATACTGTTTCTGGTTCACTTGCATTTTTTTTTTACCAATAGCCTCATTCTGGATTAGCAGTCGCTCGTGCAGACACTTCAGACAGATAAACAATCAAAGCCTCCTATTGAGAGCATGTTGCTCAGTGTTCAAGCCATTGTTCATCATTAAGCTGAAGAGTATGCATTATGGATGATGTCGTTATTCCAAATGTAAACTGTTAGAGATGAAAGCTTGGACGTCAGACAGTGAAGAGTCCGCCTCGCACTGACCACAGATCCCGCTGCGAACACAGCATAGAGATAGAATCAGAGATCAATCAAAGCCTTCGTTAATGTGGCCAACAACAGAGAGGAATTCAGCTTGGCCTTATCACCGTCTTCCTGAAAGAAGCAACAAGGTAGAATCCATTAGGCACGTCTGTCTTTATGACATCTGTAGGTATGCAGTGCCAATTAAAGTTAGAGGTCTATTAAACACGCATGCACATTCTTTTGGTTGTGTGGTCGATGCTGTCCTGTGTCACAGCTAGAAAAGGTCATACATGAAGCACAGTCTGCTCCTATTGACTTGTTCTATTTTCAACAGCATTCAGTCACATGGAAAGCTTCTACTAGGGCAGACAATGTTAGGCATGAAGCACTTGATCTCTCTGTTTTAATCTTTGAAGTACTAAAAACAAGAACAGATTACTGTTTCTTGAAACTTTTAGATCTTTAAAACACAAAAGGTTGAACATTTTAACCATTTATTTTATTTGTCCATAGGAGAGGGATTATGAAAGCATAAACATGAAGTGTTTTTTCAGAAAATCTACTGTCAAATGTTCCCCTCAAGCTGCCCCAACTTCAATATGTCCAAAACAGAGCAATTCCTAAACCTCCCTTTTAATAGAGTCTTTCAGGGAGGCACAGGAAGAGGAACAAATGCCTCCATTCAGCTGCTTCCAAAATGCTAATGCCTTCGGCTCTTAACACGTTTATAAGGGTTCCCATGTCACGACATGGCATAGTCCACCCCTAATGGGGGCTGTGGCTGGGGACTGCATGAACAAGACAGACATATAACAGAACACCAGAAAAATGACAACAAGATTGCCGGTTTCCTGGGGAACAAGGCTTCTGAAGATCCTATTTTCCATCTGGAAGAAGCATGCAAGCGTGTTATGTCACAGTGAACTTTTGAGGTTTCTTTTTACGGTCACTGAAACCTCTGTTTGTTGAAACCTGACATTTAAAGTACCTATTTAAGTAACGGTATCAGCCATAGACTTTGCACACTTCTTAACCTGTTCAGCCCCAAGCCTGTTTTTCAGGTTTCAGGCTCGAAAATGACATTCCCAGAACAAATGACCTTATCTTCCCTTCTAAAAGGGTTACATTAATAATCTTTTTTTTCAAAGTAATGATAAACCTGTGAGTTGGATGTAGAAAAGTCAGAATCAATATAGATGTTTTTTTATTTTAAAGAAAATTCAGATTGAACATAGTAAAAAACTGTAAATTATAGTGTCCGTCCAAAAAATATGTTGTACTTATAGTGAAAACTACCCTTGAATGATGGGTTAGTAGACTAAAAGCTTTAGGAATCCAGAGTACAACATATAATAAGTACCCTGTATCAAGATTGATGCAAAACAAGTGATATTTGACCTTTTTTTTGTGACCAATATAACCCAATGGTCGGCCATTCCACTGGCTTAATATTGAACTCCAGTAACTGTGTGCTCCCGTATGTAAATGATGGCAACACAAGCTTCTGTGTTGGAGAAACTTTCTGCAAATAAATGAAAGGCAAGCAGGGTTTAGTGATTGCTTGGGAAAGTAATTACTCCTTATCTGTATGGGTGCTGGGAGGCAGACTGCGGAGCCAGGATCCAGCCTCCGGGCGCCTTAGGATTGATATTATGTCAACGACTCAAAAGGTATTTCTTTAGTGACATTCTGGTCAACCTGTGGAACACGTTCAATGTTTTTTAATGATTAGACTACAGAGCACGTCAAACTTTCCTCTCAACTCTTCATTCCATTTGCAATATGTGTTGACAGGACAAACATAGGGTTGACATTATTGAACTATTCAGAGGAGGAGATGGAATCTATCTCTCTAGACTTAACCCCAAATAGTCCTATTGATAGAAAGTATAAACACTAAATGGACTGTGTGATGCTTGGACAGCGGAGCGACAAGCTGCCATCAATGCTACTCTAACAGGAGTGCATTGTTCTCCAGGAGTGCTTTTACCAGAGCCAAATCATTATTGAATCATTTAAGCAGTTCAACAACCTTTTAATTGCACATACCAGGTGTGTACATCTCTAAAACAAAGCAACTGAGAGTGGAAACACAGTCATGGCTAGCTTCCCATTGTTTTTCTCGTGACACGGATATTCCTGACCTAATTTTCTTTGCATATTAACAATGACATTCACAGAAAGGCATACAGACAGACAATCAGGGTAAAAAAAGCTCTGGTGTTTGATTGGTTCTTACTCCCGAGTTAAGACATTGGAAAAACTTGAATCCATACTTTGCAATTGTTTGACTACATATTCAAATTGAATACCAGTAAATGTCAGCATTTTGGTATAATGTCAGTCAATAGAGTTCTGCAGTAATTACTCCATCGCCCTGGCAACACAATAGGATGTCTCTATTAGATGCGTTTGGTTCGACAAAGTCATCTCCACAAAGGAACACCACTTGTCGTGACCTCCACGACTCATTTTCTAACTTGTAATTTCATTTAGCACGCTAACCTCAAAGCACTTTCTCTTCGCATGCCATCTTAGTGTGAATCTTAAATACAGAATTTGGATTTGAATAGTTTGCAAGAGCACAAAGACAAGGCTGTAAATGCATCCGAGTTAGTACCTTCTGCTTCTGGCTTGTTGGACTTTAATGTCCCAACGACCTTTTTAGTTTAAATTAGCCACATGTTAGCATTCGCCTTTTTTAAAGACACCTTAAAGCAGGGGTGTCAAACTCAATTTCATCGCGGGCCACATCAGCATTATGGTTGCAGTCAAAGGGCCGGTTGTAACTTTAAGACTATATAAAAATACATATATAAATATTGAATATATATAAAATAATGCATTATATTATATTATTGCCTCTGCATTGGATTATCGGATAAGGTAATAATAACTTCAAGATTAACTACGACTGAAAGCAGAAGTCTAGGGCAAATAATTGCAAGTCTCTTCAGTGAGAATGTCAAAAAATGATTTAAAAAGAAAAGCCAAATTCTGGAAAAAAAAGTCACAAGCAAAAAAAAGAAGTGACATTTTGAAAAAGAAAAGTGACATTTTGAAGAAAAAAAGTCAAATTTGAGATGCATTGTGGGACATGTAGTTTATGGGCAACGTGCCTCTGTAAATCGGCATGTAACCGTATAATAAACATATTATATTATATTCTTTGCAAGCTCTTGTGGGGCCACATAAAACGAAGTCGCGGGCCGGATTTGGCCCCCGGGCCTTGAGTTTAACACCCCTGCCTTAAAGCTTAAAGATTGCGGGTTATTTATTGACATATTTTATGCGGTACACCAAAACGTGAAAATGTCTCAAGCTTGTGTCACCCACAGAACTTGTATTGGGCATCTCACCAAAACATGTATTTAAATAACTCATTGATTTTGAGTCAAGGGAACCAGCAAAAATGCTAACTAATGTTCTGGTTTTAGGACTGATTCCTGTAGCACTGGTGCATAGTGCGTGTTTGACACCATGTCTAGGATGTGGTTCAAAGTGATCTTGCACAACAGTTAATATTTAATCCTCCTGCCATGACTAAATGAACTGCTATTGTGCTATAACAAAAACAACTTAGCAGTGCTTAAGTCAATACAGCATCCTTTTTGATGACCCACCATTGTCAACAGTTCTTTTCTTATACAATACTGAGTGTACACTTCATCTTCACCATGACATCATTGACATTTCATTCAATCTGTTGTCATTGGCATCAAAAGACATAATTAGATTGAGGTTACCGGGACTTTTGGTCTTTTTTTCTGTGTTTGCCTTTGGTAGTGGAGCTCACAATGATGTGTATTCAATCGTTAACCTGATTATTCAGCCTCCACATGGAGCTGCTGAGAGGTCAGCTGCGTAGCCATTGGTCAACCTGTTCTTTGGATGCGTTCCAAACCACAAGACAAATCTATATATCGTACCACTCTTTGAAGTAGCACGGACAATTACTATACACCTATAGACACTAATGATTTTTATCTCCATTTTCTTACCCGCACCCTTTACTGTTGTCCGTTCGATTTTATCATCAAGCAAATCAGATTGTATCCCACTCAGTGCAGATGATAGACCGCAGCATAGCACTTGAACTTATACTCAGATAATGAGGACGCCTGCCTCCTTTTGATCGCACCACTTGATACCTCTCCAGATCTGAATTAACCCCCCCCCCCCCCTCCCTCTTGCTCATTTAAACTGCAGAGCTTTTAACTGCTTATACCTCTCAACCTGCCATAGATTAACCCTTTATGATGTCATTAAATACATAATTTGCTTGGCTTTACCAGAGCTTCGTAGCTTACATGACTTGTTTTCACTTCTGAATTCTGACACAAATTAAATTAAAGTTTAGCACTGCAGCAAAGGTCGCCCATGACTCATAATCTGGAAACAAATTGTATTGATTGGCGTACAGACGGGTGCTTTAATTGTTAGTTATTGAGCGAAGACACGTCTGTAGAAGCTGATGATGTGTTCTAACAGTAAGCTATTATTTCTATTAAAGTCTTGTAATTGCCTAGAAAATGATCTGAGCTCTCTAAGACTTGCCCATTTGATTTGACACAAAACAATCTAGGATTATATCTGTGTGTACTTCAATTACATTCATTTCTCAACTATGTGCCTTCTAGTTCAACAATCAGTAGACATCTACCCACGCACAGAAAACACAAAGCTATATAATGTCTTCAGGCACAGCTTTTGATGTTAAAGTGACAAAGGCACCAGCTCCAAAAGAGCCTTTCACTGGGTTTTTCCTAATGCCCCACGAGTCCTTTCAAGTTGTGAAAAGATAACTTTCTGGGTGTGCCTCGTGTTTCAGTTTGAAGCGGCCATTTGTTTCAATTGTTCGAGCATCCTTTCAAGTGGCTCTGTGAGAGTTTTAAGCTCTTGATTTGGCGAGACACTCAACATCTCTCATAATGGTTTGATGTTTGATAGATATTTCTGCAAAGCCTCATGTCCTGTTTCATGATTTGTTCCACAGTTATATCCCTGTACTTTCCACTGGTGCTCATAAACATTAAATCAATGATATTGTTGGCTATTCAAAATCACACCCAATGAGAACCTGTTTTGCCCGAATCCACCATCCATAAATATCTCAAGCACTCTGTAATTTATTAAGCTGCCCGTGTCATTAAATAGTCGCAGTGAATAATTGATTGATTTGAGGTTTTTATAAGCCACTTCCTCTCTTAGCCCCAAGTACTACATCCTGTGCTTGATTTTTCCTGGAACATATGTAGCATAAAAATATAACTAGACCCTGATACGTGCAATCCATCAAGTGTAGCCAGAAGGGTTATTTGCAAGGTAGTACCATTTCTGGTGTTCTTTATAAAACCGTGCCTTTGGGCTACTACACCTGACGTTGGCTAATTGGCTATCAAGAGAGAGAGGCTGTGAGAATATTAACGCTACATGTTTCCCACCAATGCATGCTTCCTATTGTCTAAATTAAATACAACACAGGAACAAATGATGCTGTTAGATGGCAGCTTCTCCTTCGTGGACACTTGGCTGTGCGATTATGGCAAAAATCATAATCACGATTATTTTGGTCAATAATTGATATCACGATTATTAAATACGATTATTCATTGACTTTGAAAACATCCATTTATTGAACTTTAAAACAAATTAAAATAATAATTTGAACAGTATCTGTTGATTACCCTGAACATATAATTCAACTGAAAAACCAATAAATAAAATACATACATTTATATTTAGGAATATAGTACATTTCAGAGATTCAGGTAGCCTATAGGGAGGTAGACCTTCTGTAAACTATAACACTTTGTTTTTAAGTAAAACACAATACTTTCAAGTACATTCAGAACATTGGAAACCCTGACTATTAGAAAACATCTCTCTGTTGCTTCAGAGGCCATAACAGACTTTGTTGATTTACCAACAGTTTTTTGCAGCCCCTTATCTTCGACCACTCCAAGTGGTCTACAGTCGAGTGCAATCCAGTGAGCCAGGGAGTTGGTTATTTGTTCAGACGTGGACTTAGTTATCCTGGCCCTGAAACCAGTCATCTGGTTGGGTGTGGGTCCTCCTTGTACTCGGAGTCGGGCTAACGTCCACGCTAGCTTCCACGCTAGCTTCCACACTAGCTTCCACGCTAGCTGCTATATGTTTTGCATTGAGGTGATGCTTGAGGCTTGATGTGCTGCGGTGATATGCAAATTCCTTTTTGCATAATTTGCACACAACCGTGCTCTTATCGACGCTTCCATCCGTCCGTCTTTTAAAACAAAATGTCCCATCCACGGGGCCAACCAACGCGGTCTCATCAGCTTCTTCGTTCATGTTTGAATTGTTCACTGTGGTTTGTTGTTGTCTGAAGTCATGAACGTTAGTTGGTGCTCCAGTATAATCGGTACGCCTAAAACTCATCCAGTGAGAAACGTTCCGCGGTGCTAAAATAAGAGCGATTAAAATGCGTGAATTTTTTTAACGCGTTAATTTTTGTGTAATTAATCTTAATTAACGCGTTAAAGTCCCGGCCCTAATTTAAATAAATAATATCAAAATAATAAATACCAATAAACAAGATCAACAAATATTTTGGAGCGCACTTCAACAAGCTACTAAACATATATAAATATGATAAATAAATTTGACTAAAATAAATTAGATCAAATATGTTGTAGTGCACTGTCACAACCTAGCAAAGCTAAATAATCGTTTTTTCGATGATGTTGTTTTCGTAATTGTGGCAGGCCAAAATCGTAATTGCGATTAAAATACGATTAATTGCACAGCCCTACTTTTAAGACACATATTTGAAAATCAAGGATTTCCTGGTGTTGCTAAGGCAAATCTAGACAATATAGTCAGCCCACACACACACTGAAGTCAACCTGCCAGTCTTTGTATGTGCTCAGTGAATGGCCATGAGGCTAAAGCTTGAAAAGTTGTGCAGCCAGCCTATTGATGAGCATGTCTGTAACAAAAAAAAAAACCCACACACACACCACCATAGAATAACCTCACCCTCAACCCTCGACCCTCCCCCACACATACACATCTTTAATTCGTCAAATTTTGGTCTGCCTCCTCATCTCTTGCTGGGCGTCCATGTGAGACGGATCTCACCCAACATTTTCCACCGCAGGATTAAGTGTGTAGCGCGACGGGCTGCTCCGGCTCAGTGCACCTAAAGGGGCTGACCCCGAGGTGTGTGTGTGTGTGTGTGTGTGAAGAGGTGGCCAGCAGGACGCTCCTTACAAGGCTATTAGATCCGTGCTGCTTATCATGAGTGGGCGTGCAGCTAAATTATCTGCCCTGCTTTCCCTTGTCACAGGACTATAGGCGGAAAAAAGCTTGTTTTCCGGAAATAATTAATCCTAATGTTTGGGATGATAATATTGAGGAAGAACATGTCGCTGGTGCCTCGAGTGTTTCCCGATGCACCCTCCTCTCTGACAGGTGGAGCCGCTCCTGATGGAGATCTTCTCATTTCGCTTCTTGCCTGCAGGACCTTTTCGATTACATTACAACTGAGCCAGCCGCTCTGGAGAAGTTATTTGATTCAGACTAGAGTGTGAGAGCAGATTTGAGCTCTGTGTCCATCTCAAAGCCACAGCCAATCGTGGTTACCATGCCTACACATTATACTAAGAGACGCTGCATTATCTTAACAAGTTCATTTTCAGGCTCATGTTTGCCGCTGGATTCTCTGTCAGCTGTGTACACAGTCTAAACAGAGAGAGAGAGAGAGAGAGAGGCCTTTTCCATTGCTAAAAGTCACTTGGGTGAAATAGCTTATTGATCTTGGGGGAAACATGATTAAATTGAGGTCTAAGTGGACACTTCATCTGAACTAAAGTATTGGAGCCAGTCGGCTTTTGTCCAGGTTCTCAAACACAATTTCCTCTTTCATGTGGGTAAATTAATTGCTTCCCTCCATTGTTATTTTATATAGCTTTTTATATTATACGTTTTAAATCGTTAACTTACGCTGCATCATTTTGGTACCATAATGAATAGGGCTTCTCAAAATAAAACAAATCTTAGTAGGCTTACATTCATTAAAGTTGATTTAATCGACAGATCTGTAAAACTGAGTTTCTGATAAAGAACCATGCAAGACCACCACTTTATATGTAATTTAGCATGACTAACGCCTGACGAAATTAACTATAATCGTTGTTGACTAAGACAGAAATTGTCCGACTTATTGACAGCCATAGTTTTGAAACCTTTGTCACTGAATATTGGTTATTAGAGAGACTGCTCCTTTGTCTACTTCTGTGATATAGTGACAACTATGTAATATTGTATGTGATATGCAAAGGGGCGGGACATTTCCGACCCCCCCAAGCCATTGACCAATCACAGCAGAGACAGCCAGCTAACCAATCAGAGCAGACCGGGCTTTCAGACAGAGGGTGAAAAGAGCTTTTTGAACATTAAAGCATGTAAACATGTCGTAGTAGAGGCACAACATAGAACTATTAAAACTGAAAAGCACTTTTACA
>CALSBZ010039799.1:1003-15409 GCA_943591055.1 Gobionotothen gibberifrons | reverse complement strand
CCAGCATGCGGGACCGGGATTCTGGGATTTGTAGTC
Source organism: Gobionotothen gibberifrons (assembly GCA_943591055.1). Classification (NCBI taxonomy): domain Eukaryota; kingdom Metazoa; phylum Chordata; class Actinopteri; order Perciformes; family Nototheniidae; genus Gobionotothen; species Gobionotothen gibberifrons. Next base: position 15,373 of record CALSBZ010039799.1, on the reverse strand, counting down.
TTTCTAGTTGCATATTTTTCATAGTCTTATATTTCAACAGTTTTACGACAAACTGTGACTTTTTTTAAATGGAAATTATTATTTAAGATTGACAAACATCATATGTGTAATTCGTGGCACAATTCAAACGGGATCGAAAGATAATCTTTCTCTCTCCATTGACTTCAATGCATACTTTTTCCGAAATAAGGTCCCATGGGGCCCACCGGAAGGGGAGGGACTTCGCCTCTATAGACAAAGATACATGGCAGCAGAGTGGATGTTTATTCAGGCAACTACATGTGTGACTATTTTACACAAAGATTACAACCTAAAAGTCCACATAAAGCTTGTTACTAAGGTCATCTTTAAGTTCTTATGTAAACAATTTTTTTTTGCACATTCTTCATTTTTTTATAAATATTTCTAATCCATATGGTTTCATCTTTAATTAGGTATTTTATTTTGACTTCTTACGTTGATAAAAGTATCTTTATTCTATTTGTATTTTACCTTTGTGCACATCAACTACAATTATTATTTTTGAATAGTATTGATTGAGTATTTTAGCTTTTATTCTGGATTTAATTTTTTATGTTTATGACCTTTTATTGGACATTTTACTCTAAATAGTTTTTCTATAAATATGAAATTTTATTTTGTTTTACTATTTTATACTCTATACTTTTATGTTATAGTTTTTTCTACTTTATTTTACTATATCTATTATGGTAAAATGGTTACTGCATGGTTCGAGTAGGGAATGAGTCCTTACCCCAAGTGAAGGAGTTAAAGTATCTCGGGGTCTTGTTCTCGAGAGAGGAAACAATGGAGCTTGAGATGGGCCTGAGAATCGGAGCAGCGGGAGCGGTACTGCAGTCGCTTTACCGCACCGTTATGACGAAAAGAGAGCTGAGCCAGAAGGCAAAGCTCTCTGTCTACCGGGCCATTTTCGTTCCTACCCTCACCTATGGTCATGAAGGATGGGTCATGACCGAACGAACGAGATCGCGGATACAAGCGGCCGAGATGGGTTTCCTCCGCAGGGTGGCTGGCGTCTCCCTTAGGGATAAGGTGAGAAGTTCAGTCATCCGGGAGGGACTCGGAGTTGAACCGCTCCTCCTTCGCGTCGAAAGGAGCCAGTTGAGGTGGTTCGGGCACCTAGTAAGGATGCCACCTGGGCGCCTCCCTAGGGAGGTGTTCCAGGCACGTCCAGCTGGGAAGAGACCGAGGGGTAGACCTAGGACCAGGTGGAGGGGTTATATCTCTTCGCTGGCCTGGGAGCGCCTTGGGACCCCCCAGTCAGAGCTGGTTGATGTGGGGAAAGGAACGTTTGGGGCTCTCTGCTGGAACTGCTACCTCCGAGACCCGACCACTGATAAGCGGGAGAAGATGGATGGATGGATCTATTATTGGACATTCTTATTTTGACTTCTAATGTATTTATAATTTCTTATAATTCATTCCATGTTTTATTTTACTGTCACTTGTTATGTTTATATAACATTTATAGAAGTTCTTAAATGGAGCAACTGTCACCAAACCCTTATTCCCCGTTGTATATAAAGTATTACTCCGTCCTATATAAGATCTCAACACCTCAGGAGCTGTTGATCATTTTGCTTTTATAACGCCAGGCAGCCCCCCCACCCAGCTTTGGTTTCACTGTGACCCAGTAAAATTAAGATCATCTCAGGCAGCAGAGAGGAAGAGGAAGAGGAGGGACTGACTGCTGGCACACTGAGCAACAACACGATGCCAGTACAATCTGAGACCCTGCTGCCAAGACCCTGCTGCCAAGACCCAGACAGACACGAGCTCCGCGTGCCATCCCTGAAACAGCTATGTACTACTGGATAACTAACAAGGTATTAATGGGATATATGACCTCTTGATATCTAGTGACTCACCACATCCAAGTAACTGAATTTACTTAGAAAGTTCTATTGCAGCTTCTGATAAGGGAAGACATTTTGCTTCACAGTTTAATTGCTGGCATCGAAATAAGAGCAGTGCAAAGATGATGATACTTTTTGAAAGGTGATCATTTCTCTCAATCCTACCCTGAGTTTTCGGTGTAGCATTTTTCTCCCAAAACAAATACTACTCAACCAGTGTTTCATTGTCTGTGTTGACAGCCAACACAAGGTACAACTCTGCTGCAAGAGAAGTCCAGCAGGCCCCTCAGAAACACTTCACAACACAAATGGTGACGAAGTAAACATGAGCTCTATGTGAAGGCAGGTGCATGTGCTTAAAATGCTGCTAAGTTAACATGAGCCGCGTTCACACCGGAGTACTTTTCCCACTTTAGTTCCGAAATGTTGCGTTCACACCAAAAAAATCCGGAACTAAAATTAGTTCATCAGAACCTTTTTACCCCCTTTCCCGTCCCTGCTAGAGAGCAGGTACTTTCGTGGGAGAAAAAGGTTCCAAAACCACGCCCCGTAAAACTCCCAAAAGGTTTTGTGAAGCCGCCATTTTATTATCCTTGCATTAGCATAATTAGCATTAGCATTAGCTCAGGGCACAAACGCAGAGAGACTAACTTATGGCAACACAAAAGAAATGTGTGTGGAGATGAGGAGGTGTCGGCGTTCTGGCGATTTACTCGGAAGGCTTCAGTAGAAGCTGCTGGGAGTCCCAGCAGCTTCTACTGAAGCCAGTCCCCAACTCCGGGGACTTCCGGCCGGGGACTTCGGGTGGCAGTATACGCCATGAAGTGGTTTGCGGCCTGCCAGTAAACCCAAAGCAGAAGAAGAAGAAGTGACGTCAGCGGCTTCATTTGACTAATCCTCCCTCAGGGACTTACGGCCCGTCCACACAGCGGCGTGCGAGCTTCAACGCTTCTGCCCATTCACTTTGAATGGGGTGACGTCACTTTTCGCCGAACTGCATTGTGGGAAGCGAAGCGGAGCTTTGCTGGCGTGGCTCGCTGCAAAAGTTGAGCAATGTTCAACTTTTTAAGCTTCGACAGAAGCGTCAGCCAATCGAATCATATGCCAGTACAAGCTCTAGCCAATCAAACCGCTGCCTGTGTGTCCGGGGCGGGAGATTCAGGTGATTGGTTGTTGGTCTAGTTTCAGACATGCCCGCCGGCAAGCGACAACGCACGCCGCTGTGTGGACGGGCCGTTATTCCGGTGTGAACGCGATCTGTACTTAGTTCATGAGAACTTTTTAGTTCTCATTAACTAAGTTCTGATGAACCTTTGTGGGAAAAGTACTGCGGTGTGAAAGCGCCTATGGGCTAAAATTGCAAAATTTGACAAACCACATACGTTTAACCAACTGAAAATATGGAGAAGTTCACCCGATTCCTAAAAAATGATTGGAAACGGCTCATTTTTAAGTTTAGTAACAGAGTGCAAACTAAACAGTACATCACCATACAGAGGAGTTAAGAGCAGGTGGAAAACGAGTAGAGTTTAAAATAATACTCAGTGACAGTTTGAATATTGTGATATGTGAAAAACCATCATTTCCATTTGGCCCTGCAGCACGCCCCGAATAGATGTGCCAAATGATCTGCATCATTATTAAAACCTCTCAACCAGCAATGGGTAAACAAGCTCGGAGCAAGCTCTGCTTATTAGTTTAAATGAGAAATGTTAAGGAGACAGTTTTGACTTCCACCTCGTGATTGCAGAAAAATATCTCAAGAGCTCAAAATATCTGGCAGCGGTTTCCATTCAGTTCATCCACCGAACTCTCAGCTGAGCACGGCTATCTTCTCTCAGGTGTTTTCTTTAAGTTCAACAAATACATTTCCACCTATCTGCAGAACATCAGGTTATTTCTCGGTCAAATTCAGCTTCCCTTAAACCAATTTCCTCCCATAGAATCTCATTTGTAGAAGCTCTTTTTAACCATCTGTGTTTTCAAGGTGAACAGATGTGTTTTTTTAATATCCTCTCCACTGATGCCCTCTTTTTGCATAATGATGTCTGCAGTATTAACCAACCCCCTTCACATAAAATATCTGGACAACTGTTGGAGAGATCGCCATGAAATGTGATGTGGGAAATTATGTCTCCGTCAGGTTGAATTGTAATAACCTTTGTGATTCATCTAGCACTGTCATTGCGTTGAAACAATGTTTATTTGTTGACGCACCATCTGCAAAACTAACAGCGTTCCCATTAGCCTCAGCTGTAGTCTAGTGCTAATTAGCAAATGTCAATATGCTAATTCGTTAAGAAGGCGATTATGGTAACATTTAACTTGGTAAATATCATCTTGTGAACATTATCACTGTTAGCATTTAGCACACAGCGCTGCTACACTGTGGCCGTTTCTCAATCGCGAGGATGCTTGCTTGGTAGCACATGTCTTCCGAGTCACTTCCTTCAGAAGCGAGGCAAGAATCCTTCCTGGCATTCGGAAAACGAAGAGTGGAACAGGCGAGCAAGTGTGCAGGTGTGCGTCATATGAGAGGCCCCGCCTTACATTTCCCGCCACAGATTTGGGGAAATTGGTCCGTGCGCAAAGCATTGTGGGGATTTTAAGGACGCGGAGTCTACACATGTGCAACCTCGAAATTACCCCCAAACCAAGGACGCGGCCTCGGTGGAATTCCAAGTATGCTGGAGATTGGAACAGTCCTTCGGCGGCACTCGATGACGTAGCATCCTTGAAATATTGGCTTGGAAGCCAGTTTCCTCGAGATTGAGAAACGGCCACCGCCTCGTACAAACTCAGAGCTGTTAGCATGGGCGCTAACTTGTTGAAAAAAGGATGTTTATCCACAAAGGTTTTGAAACATTAAAAGAAATGTATATTTAAAATGTTGCTGCAGTACTGAAGACGGATAACAGTCACATTTGACATTGACTACAGTGATATAGTATGCATATATACGGAGGCATGTGGCGCAGTGTATTGTGCGTTGGTGTTCGGATCAGGGGGCTAGGTTCAAACCCCGCTGCAGTCAGCATGTCGTTGTGAGACACTTCACCCCAAATTGCTCCTGTGGGGATTGTCCACAGTATTGAGTATGTAAGTCGCTTTGGATAAAAGCGTCTAACAAGTGACATGTCATGTATGTAATATATGTCACCAGTGGTGGATTTGTAGCCTTTGCATAACACACTATAAGAAAGCCCCCAATACTCACTCTTTAAGTAAGTGAGTAAGATCTACTTCTTCCACCTTTGTTTGTTACTACGTTGCCACGGTCACAAGGGCTCATTCTTCCACATTCATTGTACTTTGAGAATAACCCCATTCTAATTATGCTGACCACATGCATGAGCATTTCCTGATATCTCCATGGAAATCAGGTCTCTGCTTGTTCGACACTTGTCTCCGTTCAGATCAGATGTGACGTTTTGGCCCCGCTGCTTCTAATTATAGCCCCTCTTCAGCGGCAGAGGAGCAGAGAGCCTGTTAAATGTCTTACTGCACAGATAATGAAAATATCTTTGCATTAGCATGAACAGGATGGAGCCCCGTTGATTCAGAAGAGCATGGAGAGGGGTGAATAATGCCGAGACTCATTACGGAAGAAGTGCATGCTCCGACTGAGACATTAGCCTCGACATGGCAGTTTGTGCTTCGACAGCAAATAGGATGTATTGAGAGCAAATTGAGAAGCTGATTGAGAGGATGTTGGGAGGCTATTTAGGGCGCGCTGATTGTTTGTAAGTCTTTTTGTATGGATTCTTTAATTACAAACTGTTTTTAAGATAATAAGGGCATTAGTTTGACAATAGTGAGGATTATAAAGTAACAAGAGGACAAAAATTAAAAGTATTCCGGTACATCCACACAGCAGCGTTAAAAAAATCTTCCAGCGCTTCTGCCCATTGACTTTGAATGGGGTGACGTCACTTTTCGCCGAACTGCATTGTGGGAAGCAAAGCGGAGATTTCCAGGCATCTCAGGATTCAAAAGTTGAGCAATGTTCAACTTTTGAATCTTCTGAAGCTTTCGGTGGAAGCGTCAGCCAATCAAATCATATGCCAGTACAAGCTCTAGCCAATCAAACCGCTGCTTGTGTGTCAGGGGCGGGAGATTCATGTGATTGGTTGTTGGTCGAGCTTCAGACACGCCCGCCGGCAAGCTGTTTCCAAAGCCGCTGTGTGGACGGGGCATTAGAGTTAATAAAATCCGCATAGTAACACAGCTTCCCTTCTACCGGCTGCTCTTCAGCGTCTGCGTGGGCGAGGGTCAACATTAAGAGGTACAGTGTTGGAAAAATGTGCCGCTGGAGTAACTCAAGCATCGGTTCAGAGCCTCAAAGCTGCAGATTAACAGCCTACAGTGTGCAGGGTTAATATATAATGCAATGCTTTATTGATCCCTATCCGCAACGTCTCTCTTTGTTTGGACACCTACAGAGCCCCTCTGCTGGAACCCAGGGAATCGTTGAAGGCACTTTAACAGAGTTATGCTTGCAATAAAACTTAATTAAAACTACTTTCAAAACAGTGCTCAAGACAAACAAGTCAGACTCTTGTTTCCTACCTCTCTACAGGAAAGACAATCATATGATTTGAGCTAGATGGTACTTTCAGTATGCTAATAGGCTCAAAATTACCAAGCTAGCATGCTTATGTTTAGTAGGTATTAGGAGTTATCTTTCTGTACTTTTTTACCATTACCACCAACTGTTTTAAGCATTTTAGCGAGTGGATATTCACAGATAACACTGATGACAATTACATACAATAGTTTTTGGGACATTGTACTCAAAACCTGAAATAGTACCATGAAATTCAGATCAGTGTTAATTTTGGCAGCTGTTTTTGATTTAGTCTTAAGACGAAAATGGTTATTGGTTTTTAGTCACATTTTAGTCATTCCTATCCTTCGTAGTTTTAGTCTAGTTTTAGTCGACGAAAACCCAAAAAGTTTTAGTCAACGAAAAATTACATTTTAGTCAACTTTTAGTCAAAACGTGTCTCTATGCTCTCTGAACGCTCCGTCCCCGGCAGATCTCTGTGTCCGCTGCAGCGTGTCTGTTAGGCCCCGCCCCCCGCGCACACAGAGAGAGAGAGTTAGGCCCCGCCCCCCGCACACACAGAGAGAGAGAGTTAGGCCCCGCCCCCCGCACACAGAGAGACACAGGGAGATCGCTCTTCTGGAGTGAAGAGAGCGGAAATAATGATATTGCAAGTTAGAAACGTAAGATGCATTTTGACAGACAAGACGGACACTTGGGGGAAAATATTTTGAATGTCCGATAGTCCACCATTAACACCGTCTCGTCAACGAAAACTAAATATACATTTCGTCATAGTTTTCGTTATCAAGAATCTATTTTTAGCTCATCATCGTCTCGTCTTAGTCATGTAAAAAAGGTCATTGACGAAATGTACACTGATTCAGATCACCAAAGATCTTAGGATACATTTTCTGAGCATCTTGAATGATTGTACGAAATGTAAAACCAATTCATTCAGTGGATGTCGACTTTATCACTGGACAAGTGAACACATGTGACCTGCTTTTGTGGAGCTACGGTAACAGTCACATGATAACTAAAGTCAGTAGGATTACTTCTCTGTGAATTATTCATATCTACAAAAAAGTTCACTTCATCCAACAGTTGTAGAGCTATAGCAGCCCGACTGATATCCTGCAGCCTCCAACATCAAGGTTGATATATAAATACAATCGGAAATGTTATCTGAATAGCTCAAGGTTATGCCGTCTATCTGCATTCCTTTCATTGAATTGAACACATCATTCATAAGAAGTAGGTGAGAAGTAGAGGAATGATTTTCTTATAGCTAATTATTTATAAACGCTGGGATAAGGAAGGACTACTCATTAACCTGTTGAGCCCTGAGCCTGTTTTCCAGGTCTCAGGCTCGAAAATGACATTCCCAGAACAAATGACTATAACTTCACTTCTAAATAGGGGGAAATTAATAATCTTTTTTCTCAAAGTAATGATAAACCTGTGAGTTGGATGTAGAAAAAAGTCAGAATCAATATAGATGTTTTTATTTTAAAGTAAATTCAGATTGAACATAGTAAAAAAAATTATATTATAGTGTCCGTCCAAAAATAACATTACTTACAGTGAAAACCACCCTTGAATGATGGTATAGTAGACTAAAAGCTAATTTTTTTATTTGGATACAAATTCAGAATTTTGAGCAAAAAGTAAGAATTTTGAGAAAAAGTAAAAAATTTGAGATTTTGCGAAAAAGTAAGAATTTTCAGATTTTGAGAAAAAGTCTGAATTTTGAGAAAAAGTCTGAGAAAAAACTGTATGATCACTTAGAATAACCGGTATTCCTCCATCTTGTGACTGTGTAACTCCCTCTCTTGTATATCAGCATGTGAAGGACACTGTTCAGGAACTAGTTGATGCTCTGTATGTGATGACTACTTCCATTCTGGAGAGGATCACAGATACATGGATCCTGAGATTGAAGCTCAAGCCGGTGACGAGTGATATTTTTCTAACACGTTGACAGTGAAAGATCTGTAGACTATCTGTGAAATGAACTCTATGAAGGGCCAAATTACATTATGTAAAAGTAGGATATTATTTACATTAAGACTGCAAGGAATAGCATTTAAACTCAACACTCAAATCCAGCACCAGACACTTTTTACGCTGCTATGGACAGTCTTGCACATATCTACATTCCCAAAGATATTGAAGTTATTTTGTGTATATTGATTGTTGTGTTTTTATCTTAATGTGTGCACATGTATAAATGTGTCTGTTGATTGTGTATATATATAGGATATACATATTTTATACATATTTGTATTGGGGATTGTGGGAAACACAACTCTGTCTGGACACACGAACTGAAAGAATGACAATAAAGTTGACTTTGATATTATTAAAACAGCCCCATCATTAGATCTGCAGAGTGTTTCCACAGTGCTTTGACCGCGAGGCTAAAGGTTCGTTCGACTCTGAGCCGTCTATCCGTCTGACGGAGCGACAGGTAGACCTGCTGCTCCGTATCTTCTTCCTGCATCTCCTCCTGTCTGACAGCGAGTGAGGGGAGAGGAAATACGGTTCATACAGACGGAGGATCAGAGTAAACAGAGCAGGGCCGTGGAGCTCTGCTGACAACAACAAACAACGTAACGTTAACAGAACTGGAGCGGAGAGAAGATCTGGAAACATCCCACCGATGATCCTCCCAGTGAGAGAGAGGGGGTGTTAGGAAGAGGCTGTTACTTTGAAGAAGTAGGTTTAATAGTAAATCATTTAAGGAATTAAATAAGCAGATTAAAATATGTATAATAGGATAAACAAAGAGAATGTGAAATGAGATATTAAAAACATATATTACTGTGTGCGTTTTCTTGATTTGGTTCAACAGATGAGGAGGAAATGTTCTCTTGTGAAACTTAGGTCTGGAAACGTTAGATGTGTGTTGACTTCCAGACTGTCGAGTAGAGGGGCCCTTTGTTCTTTATCTTGGAAACAAAAGAGATTTAAAAAAGGGAAACCTTTAAACCAACATGGACGGTGGGAAAGAATCGTGAAAAGTTGTAACGCCTTTTTTCGTGCTGAGCAAACTTTGCTGGTGCACACTGCATGAAAGAGAAGAAATGTGAATTACAACACAAAATCCATAAGTCCAAAAACAAGGCTTTGGGAAGAGAAATCAGGAAGTTGCTCAAAACGAAGAAAAACTTAGAGTGTATAGTTTGTAGGGCTGTGCATTCACTGGTCTCACGATTCGATTACGATTATCTAGTCAACGATTCGATTCGATATGCGTCTCAATTTTCTATATTACTGCACATGGCTTCTTTTTCATCAATGAATACATGCAGTAACATAAATATGAATTCCATTTTTATTATTTCGAAAGTGCGTCAGATATCAATAACATAAATGTCTTGACATGAAATTATAAACCAAAGTAAACCAATTGTATAGGTCTAGCCTCCTTACAGTATATCTGTGTGTGAAATTATTCCATACTCAAAAACAAAAAACGAATACTTCTGCGGTCTGGCTGCAGCTTCTAGCTACGGTCTTTTGCTCCAAAAAGGACACTAGATGTTTTGAATGTCACACACATGACTTGAGTCTGAACACAGACAACAGGAGTATTTACAACAGCACATACAAACTAAAATAGTGCATGTGGGTGCTCACTTATTCTCTGTCGTACTGTTACATAAATCCCATGAATGTATGAGATTAATCGGGTCACTATCAGCCTGTCACTCATTATTTTCAGGGGGGGGGCGGGGTTTGGAGGAACAGAGGAGACGGTGATCGCGGAAGCTTTCCTCCAGCCTTCACAAACTTTACACACGTATTTATCGTCTGAAAATAGCATGAGGACGTTCATACTCTGCAATCCAAGACTTGATTAAATCCACCAAAAACCTGACATGACGACGACGAGTGTTTTTCAAAAACATAAATCGCTGTGTGTCTCTGAGCCGCAGCGACACGGCCTGATTCAGAGCGGGTCATTCTGCTGTTGGTTCTGGACTGCTGCTTGCTCCGCGTTTGGAGTTGCTGTGCCGCTGTCACTTCTGTTCCCTGACCTCTGCGTCACAGACCGATGTGATATTCGTGTGACAGAAAAAAACGTTATTGTAAAGCCGGAAGATAAGGAAGAAACGTTACTATGCTATAATCGATTATGTTCTGTCCCTGCATCGATGCAGAATCGTCCGCATCACGATGCATCCTAGAAACTAGGGCTGTGCGATTATGGCAAAAATCATAATCACGATTATTTTGGTCAATAATTGATATCACGATTATTAAAAAACGATTATCCATTTACTTTGAAAACATCCATTTATTGAAAATAAAATAAAATTGAACATTATGTTTTTAACAGTTGATTACCCTGAACTATATCATGTATAATTCAACTGAAAAAAAACAAAACAATTATATTTATTTTCTTTTAAATACAAATGTATTTCAAGATTAAAATACGATTAATTGCACAGCCCTTATAGAAACGATTAATTTCAACAACCCTAATAGTTTGTAGTATTAGTAGGAGAAAGGTTGTGACAATATACATGATTGCAATACTCGGCATATTCCAAAATGTTTTCAAAAAAGAAAATCCAAATAACATAAGCTGTTATCGACTTCAGTATGGTGACAATACTGATAACTACAGAAAGCTACAAGGGACAGAAATCACAAACAGATGAATAAATACAAAAGTACTGCTGAGTTTCTGTAGTCCTTGCTTTAAATAGCAGCTTGTGTTCACTTTAAAACCACATTAATGTCATCTGTGGAGCCGCCTGACTCCCTGTCGCTGCCCTTCTCTTTGGGGTGATCATATTGTCATTGATTCCAGGATAAATCGACCTCCGTGACCCTCAGAAGTACGATGTGGGATATTTATAGAGCTTCCTGGCAGGCTCAGATGCAAACAACCTCAAAGCAGCGCCTGACCTTTCTGCTCCGTCACACCTCCGGACTGTCCGTCAGACGCTGGGTTTCAACACTCTCTCTCCAACGCATTGTTTTTTCTCCTGTTCTCTTCCTCATCATCCTCATCTTCCTCATCCCTCAGACTGACTGTGTATTTCACCATCAGCAGCCAAACCCTTGTAAACTGTAAACCATTCATGTTTTGAATTCTAAACACCACTGTATATATTGCATTGTATATTTTTATTCTATTTTAGTTGATCTTTTGTTGGAGATGTTTTATTGAAAAGTCTTTCTCGAATTTCTAATGAAAGTAAAAACATTTGTATTTGATCGGAACGAAAATCGGACAAAACCAGTAAAACAAACTGGTGGTGTGACCAATGGCCATTTACAATTATTAATACTATTACTATTATTAGCACTAGTCTATATTTTGTTTGAAACTAAGCCAGGAAAAAAAAGAAAAACATAAATAATAATACAAATATATATAAATAAAATTGAATTTTTTTAAATACTATGGAGACTGTAACGAATATTAAAAATCTATTTCACTATTATAAAAATCAAATAATCGCTGGCATCCCTACTTTTTATTGCATATTTTTATTCTATTTTAGTTGACCTTTTGTTGGAGATGTTTTATTGAAAAGTCTTTCTCGAATTTCTTGATCACTTTTTATTGCATATTCGTACTTGAACGTCTTATGTTTATACCTATATTCTTATAATGTGTATTTCTTTATTTCATTGTTCAAAGAGGCAACTGTCAGAAAACCCAATTTCCCCCGGGAATAAATATCTAATTTTGACAATTACTTTTCCCCCTCAATATCCTGAATTTCAAACTGTTTTTGGCCATTTATCTCTTTCACCATCTCTATTTTCCCACACTGTCCCAGCTCATGTCCCCTCCCAACAGCTGCCGCCTCCCATCACGACGCTACGCAGACACACACACACACACACACACACACACACACACACACACGCTGTTAAAAAGCTGCTCCGCAAGTTAATTGCAGCTCCATCAACTCTCAGGATTGGGATTCTTCAGTCCTGATTGTGTCTGTATTTCGGGGGGGCAGTTGTTGTAATAGATGTCCATCACAGCCAATCACAGGCCGAGTGGCGTCCACTGCTGCCGGTGCCCTCAAGAGACTGCTTCTGGACATTTTGTTGCTATGGTAACATCGAGATGAGGCTTTAAATAAGCCCCCCACTCTTTTCCCAATGCAATACATTTTCCAAATAGCGGTGGGATTTTATAGTGGGCTTTTGCAAAAGAAAGAGATTAGAGTGTTTACTGCAAGTAACACCTCGGCTGGAAGTGTGTGTGTGTGTGTGTGTGTGTGTGTGTGTGTGTGTGTGTGTGTGTGTGTGTGTGTGTGTGTGTGTGTGTGTGTGTGTGTGTGTGTGTGTGTGTGTGTGTGTCAGGAGCTTTCAGTCGGACAGCGAGGGACTGACAGCCTGGCACGCTGATGGAAGAGAAGTCTACACTGCATTCACATTCAAAACACTTCACACATCCTGACGGGCCCCGAACTCACAGAGAGGAAGGGATTTGTGTCTTGAATCAAAGCTGGCACGAAAGAAAGAACAAAGGAAGATAGCAAAGAGTTTAAATAATGAAATAACCAAAGAATGAGTTAACAACTGGAAATGTGGAGCTAAAATGTTTTTTTTAAATGTTACTCTTCAGCTTTTATCCTATAGCTCTTCAGAGGCTGTGTTAGATTCATATGTGTTGCAAGAATATCTATAAATAACTGTGAAAGAGAAGTTGTATCAATTATACTGCCAAAGATGCAATGACAAACAAATAGAGGGAGACGCATTGAGTGAGACGGAGATGAAAACAGCACAGTCACAGGACACACACACACACACACACACACACAGGGACACACACACACACATATCCCACTTGACTCCGACAGAAGAGCGTCTTACAGATTGAGGAAAGAAAGGAAATGCTTCTGAATGCCACGCAGCGACACATTGCTCTCTGATCCGACCCCGCAGGACCCCGTGATATTTAATTAACTAAATCAAACCACCGGCTCTCACGTTTGATCCGGGTGATCTACTGCGCTAATCCAGATAATTAAAAGTGGTCACAACTGTGAGCGTGAACAAATCAAACTCACTCACACCTCGGCCCTGCATGCATTCAGCTGAATGGGAGCAACTGTTGTGTTGTGTGAATAGAGTCTATACAGTTCATGTTTCCCCACAGCAATTAAACCTGCAGAGACAACTTTTAAGAGACATTATTCTGAAGGAGCAGACCTGTGAGCAGCAGCTTCATCAGAATCAGAATACCTTTATTAGACATTTGCATCGTTACAGCAGGAAAGAGCCACAGACAGCTTCATGTTACATATGTTAAAATAAAGTACTAAGTTATGATATAATAAAAAAATAAAAGTAAAAATAAATACTTTTCAAAATACAAATCCTGTAACAGTTCTTAGGATTTAGCAGCCAGGTATATATTACACAGTTATTAATGGCATATGTATATAATAGGGATGTAACAATACCAAAAACTCTTTTTACTTCAATTTTTTTTCTTTATTAAATAATAAATCTGATTCGTACCGCATTTTAGTAGGATAGTAGTATTTTCAAGTGTCAACAATATAATAATCAGACCCTGCAATAGAATAAATCAAGTTTCACTTTAGTTGTTCAAGTAACTCAACTCTAACTCACTCACTCACTCACTCACTCACTCACTTTGAGATACCGATACCGATAACTTCCTGCTTCTCAAGACCGATACCGATACCGATAACCGATAATAATATTATATATAAATATATTAAATGTACCTGTCGTTTTTGCACACCTGGTGGTAAAAAAAAGACTAGTAGTGAGCAAATGACATGAGCATTACTACTATGAACAAAACAAAGCCAAGAACAGTTTTGACTCTTCAAAGTGAGCATATTTATTTCCCCAAATAAACATAATTGAGTCAATCAGTCAATGTTTGTAGTCTTTGTCCAGCCACTGCGCCGTCAGACCTAGCAT
>CALSBZ010039798.1:1742-13752 GCA_943591055.1 Gobionotothen gibberifrons | reverse complement strand
TAGTGTCCCTAAAAAGTACAGAATATTTGATGAGGTATCGTAGCCCCGATGTTCCAACCCAGTCTCACGGCATTTCGTGTTATAGTCACGAAATGTATTTAATCTATTGATTTTTTTCGTGTCACACAGAACGATTTTAAAAGCAATGTATTTCTACTGGTAATGTGTTTCGTGCCTGCACCACGTCTTTTTGTCTGGTCGCGTCTTGGAAGACCAGAAGCTGTGTGGTTCATAAAAACATGTTCTTACTCAATATCTTACCCTAAGCCTAACCCTTTTATTTTAAATCGTATAATGTTGGAGTTTTTTTGCCGTCCGCGAAGAAAAGAAATGTGGCTCAGAGCCTCAGAATACTGAAATCTATTTTCTTTCCTTCTAATTTGTTATTATTTGGTGCAGGCACGAAACATACTACCAATATAAATACATTGCTTCTATAATCGTTCTGTCAGAATACAATGGGGGAATCGTGTTGGTGAACACGAATCAATAGATTAATTTCGTGAATACAACACGAAATGCCGTGAGACTGTGTTGGATGTTCTGCAAAGTAAAATGAATGTGTTTCTCAATGGTGGCTTTAAAGAGGTAGACATTGTTTACTGCTTCAGTGAGGACTGTCCAACCCAGTCTCATAAAAAAACCTGTAATAACTACGTTGGTCCACAACGTAGGACGTAGTATTTCTACAAAAACGCCTCTGAAATGGTAAGATCCCTACCTTTTTTTTCACCATTCATTCCAATGGCTGGCGTCTATGTCACGTGATCTTCACATTTCTCCCTGCAGAAAAAAAAAACATGGCCGAACTTCGTTTTATTCTCGGTGTAAAATGCCTATTTTAAAGTTAGTTTGGCCATTAAAATGCGTTTTGATGTCATTTGATGCGAGAAATATGAGTTGTTATTTCAGATGATGTGTGCAGTGGATGTACATGATCTTTAGTTTGCTAGTTATTACGAAGATTACTTCAGGAAATTGTGTCTCTACAACGTTTTCATTGTTACCAAGGTGGTTGCTAGGGACGCTGCTATCGATATTATTTCTGTTATGTTGTGTAACTGTTTAATGGTGTTATCTTTATTGCTACCCCCTTCCCGTCAATGTATAGTGTTGGTCCACAGCGCAAACGTATTAGTTTAACAAAATCCGCATCTACAATTGTGGCATAGATACGTTATTTTCCCCTGTGCAATTCCAGTCTCACATCTCACATCACATCGTCATAAACAAATACCGGAAACAGACCGAAAACACTTTATTCCGAGTGTGCTTGCTTTTCTCTTTGGAGGTCATCACATAACGGCATTGTAATACACGGTTCGGCTGCATTAAATATTACATATCTGCCGTAGTTCTCTATTTATAGAGCCCTGATGAGAAGACTTCTAGACAAACATGAGGAACTGCCGCCAAAACTGAAAACGTGACGTGGATCATAAATATATCAGCAGTTAAACAACATCTTACATTTCTTTTCACACAATACGTCTCCTTGCAGTATCAACACTAATTCGGCTGACTTTTATATTTGATCCAATTGGTAGATAGGCTGTATTTACACCATAAACGTGCACAGCTGATATAAAGGGACACCTAGTGGTTAAAGCATGTTATTGAATTTCATTATTTCTATTATTAGATATTAATAGGATCCCTATAAAGTATATTCATTACTCGTTATTCTCTACTAATAGTTAATTAAAGACTGTTTATAATGACTATTTTGCACATCCCTTTCAAGATTTCAAGATTTTCTAAGGTTTATTGTCATATCATATACACAAACGGTGTAGTTATGCAATGAATGAAAAACTTTGTGGATACCTCCAGCAATGTTAACTATGTTGAAGCACTTATTTTATTATACTCTTATATAAGATGTATGTAGATAGTATAAGAAATGTGCAGAATATGACAGTTTAATGGTGGAGGTATACACACATATTGATAGAGGTCTTGTAATGCACTGTTGAGGAACCTGCGACCCAAGTTTTTCATCTCCGGCCTTGTCAGGTATTGAACAATCAATAAATAAAGAACACAGAATTATTAAATATAAAACACAGAATTTGTGTGATTATACTAAATGATTTACAAATAAACACCACTGCATATTTACAACTATTACACATGCTGATGTAACGCAAATGTTTCCAACTTGGGATCAATAAAGTATATCTTATCTTAAGATGATCGATGGCTACTGCCATATTTGCAAAAGTTGCCTCTGAACCTTGACAAGTGCATGTTTCAGGCTTATCAATTAACAACAGGAGGGGTCACAGACCTAAGACCAGCTGTTAAATAAAGCTCTTCTGACCTTAGCTGGCATGTGGGTATATATTAATGCTGCCCATTATGGGCACAAGCAATTTCCACCCATTTATTAATTGTATGTTTTAAATTTGAGTGTTTCCTATCCCCTAAACCTCCAGGGATGTATACAGTTTAATACTGGCAACTTCTTATTATGGGAAATACGAAAACGTCTTTTAAAACTACAACTCCCAGTAGAGACGTGCCATAGATAGAGAACATGTTGCAAAACACAATAGCCAGCATGTGTAGTTCTGGGGACGGGGTGGGGGAGGGGGGGACGGGGTGGACCCCTTCAAATCCAGTTTTGGACAGTCTGCCGTGGTTCCATCCCATTTCAAGTGCTGTTCGATGCTCGGCGTAACCCTCTGAGCACACTCTCCAATCACAGAGCTTGAGGACTATCATGGGGTTTGTCAAGCGAAGCGGAGAGAATACTTACTTCCGGGTGTAAAATTCTGTAAAGCAAATGAGCTGCTCCGACCCTCGGTCCTGACGGACTCCAATTTGTGTTTATTAATCAAACAAATAAATAAACACAAGGATAATTATGTGTTATTGTTGAGTAAATGGAGAATTGCACAGGGGAAAATAACGTATCTATGCCACAATTTTAGTAGCGGATAGCAGCGTCCCTAGCAACCACCTTGGTAACAATGAAAACGTTGTATAGACCCAATTTCCTGAAGTAATCTTCGTAATAACTAGCAAATTAAAGATCATGTACATCCACTGCACACATAATCTGAAATAACAACTCATATTTCTTGCATCAAATGACATCAAAACGCATTTTAATGGCCAAACTAACTTTAAAATAGGCATTTTACACCGAGAATAAAACGAAGTTCGGCCATGTTTTTTTTTTCTGCAGGGAGAAATGTGAAGATCATAGGACATAGTGTCAGTGACATAGGCGCCAGCCATTGGAATGAATGGTGAAAAAAAACGTAGGGATCTTACCATTTCAGAGGCTACGTCCTACGTTGTGGACCAACGTAGTTATTACACGTTTTTTTGTGAGACTGGGTTGGACTCTCTGACATTAAAGGAGGGGTAGGTACGTTTGAGAAACCGGCTCGAGATACACTTTTTGTTATATTCCATGGAATGCTCTTAATATCCTAAAATAACTGGTTGGCCGACCTGTCTGTCAGCCTTCAATCTCGTGCACACACACACACTCGTGCAGTCATTGCGCGTGCCGTCATTGGTCGTGTTTCCCGTCTCCGGGCAGCTGTTGCTAAATCTCCAGCAGCAGCAGCCACTGCAGGACACTTTCACCATGGCAGAGTTTGCTTCAACATCGTCTACCGGTCGCAAAAGAAAAACTGTAATGGAGCAATTTATGAAGAAAAAGAAAGTGGAAACTATGAGAAGTCAAACCAGAGTCAATATCGAAGTTGCTTTTCAACGATAATTTGCTACTTATGGAGCACACCGAGCTGATATGTAACGTAACCGCAGCCTGCTCTCGTCAGCTAGACGTAACATTTTTAATACATTTTCACAAACAAACATGCTAGCTTCAAAAATATAAGCACTGACAATAACTTTGTTATACATTTGTTTTACGTTCATTATCATGATCTTAGGTGTTGTTTTCTTACATCTGATTGAGCCATGTAAGTCTTCACTGAGGTCATGTGCACGTTCATGTGTGTTGGAGGAGGTGCTCTGTAGGAAGTCTGAAGGAAGGGGCGGATTCTTTTCGGTTGTGTACTTCGGTTTCTCAAACTTACCTACTGCTCCTTTAAGGTAAAGAGGCGAAACTATTCTAAATATATTGTACATTAAAACACTTAGATGTCTAGAATATGTCACAGCAGTACACTGTTAGCTTCCTGCTAACTGTGAAGAAGTACCTAATGTACAGCATAACAAGAGCGAAGGGGACAGTGCAGTTTAAAGGCAAAAGGAACAATTGTAATAATATGTTAAAGCTCACATGTCATGCCCCTTGTGTGTTATGAAGGTTTTTTTGCGGCAACGAGACGTTTAGTGGAGAAAGTGAATACTGCTGAATACACATACTTTACAGAGATGCTGTATGCGAAACCAATGTGAGTTTGGAAAATTGCACAGTATTTTTCTATTTTGGTATACCTGGAATGGAATTATGATCAGTGGAAATGGCCATGACATGTTACCTTTAAATAAAGAGGCAAGAACATGTTAATACAATCAAATCAAATAAGGACACACCCCTGGTGAAGATAGGTAAAAGCATTTAGGAAAAGTATAGAAGGAGCCAATCCTAACATTAATACATTACATTACACTTGTTAGACGCTTTTATCCAAAGCGACTAACATACTCAATACTGGGGGCAATCCCCACAGGAGCAATTTGGGGTGAAGTGTCTCAGGGACACAACGACATGCTGACTGCAGTGGGGTTTGAACCTGTGACCCCGTGATCCGAACACCAACGCACAACCCACTGCGCCACACACCTTTTTTAATACATTGTACAAAAATAAAGTGTGTATTGCACTCAGCACTGGAATTACAAACAGTGCTTATTGTTATTGGCAGTCACAATATGTCAGTATTGGTTTCTGTTTTGATGGAGCTAGGCTAGCAGTGTATTTGCTCTTCCAGTCTTTATGCTAAGCTAGGCTAACCTGACCAACTGTATCTGACTCCGAGAAGAAAGGGTCATCCATATGATTTATATAAAGGAGTTTCTCTTGCTTCGCGTTTATATATTAGTCTGTATCTCTGTGAACTGGAAGTGTCTTCCTGCAGTCAGCTGATCTGAACCTCCCCCCCCTCCTCATCCTCCCCCCGCTGCTGTAAAGGTCACAGGTCGTGGGTAAATACAGTAGATGATTGACAGGTCTGAGATCAGATCTGATCAGCTGAGGCTCTGAGAAGTTTCCGCTCGGATGCTTCCTCTCTCTCTCTCTGTGTTTCCTCTGTGTTTCTATGTCCCTCTACCTTCATTTACACTTACACTGTACACACCGTTCATGAAGACATTTCGGATTGAAGTGACGGCGCAGCACTCCGCCTCCTCGCTGTGTGTGTGTGTGTGTGTGGGGTGTGTGTGTGTGTGTGAGACATTGTGGGGGCTGCTTTTTTTTACTCTCACAATCACATGAAATAAGACATCTACTGCAGTTCAAAGGAGGATGAAATACTTGCTTTTTGTTTCAGTAAAAGCATTAAAACGATTTATTCTTATATATAAATGTTATATTGATATAAATAATGTATAGATTTATGAGTAGCACCACAATAGCTAATGGGGGTCTTTTTTCATTATTCAACTAATTCAATAATATAACAGACAATGTGCAAGAAAAACAAAAAATGAGTTGAAGCATATTAAGTCATAAATATAATTTGTAATGGACTGTATTTATTGATGCATTAGTGGTGATCAAGCACTCAGAGGCTCAGTCAGAGACTCAGAGCCAATCATTTCACTATGTTACTGCAAAGAGCCACATCATACACACAGACACACCAACACGTTCTCACTCCCAACCCGTCACATGTTGACGGGTTGGGAGTGAGAACGTGTTGGGCACACACACTCAAATTCACACCCTACCATAGAATCACACGATTCAATGTTGTTGTTAATGTCCGTTATTCTGTGATCAACAGTGTGGAGGGACAGTTTGACGTCCGATATCACCGGTTTTTGTTTTCTGTAGACAAGATTTCCACTTCATTGATTTACTTTTTTAACACACTTCCCTTCGTTGTATGGCTTTTTAATCCTTGTGCGATGTTCCAGGCAACTTGATATGCTGCAAGCGTTATGGTCTCCTTGTGCTTTTGTTTGGGACAGCTGTGTCTGCTTTCCTGTCTGACTTTTCAAGGTGTTTAACTTATGCCTGCGAAGTTCATTACCTTTTGGGAAATCCTGGTCGATGTTAGCATGGAGTGAGGTGAAATGGCGCTGAAGATTCAAAGCCTTGGACTGGGCTCATGATGTCAGGCATATAAAGCAAAATGACTTGCTCTTGCATTCGATAAAGAAATATGAATTCTCCCACTCTACTAAAAACGTCCTATGCAGACACGTGCAGAGGATGTTAGATAAGAAACGTCTCGAATGCAGAAAAGGGCAGATTGGCCATTTTTGTTAATAATTGAATGTGTGTGTGCATCGTGCAGTGTGAGGACCTGTTAGAGTTTAAGACCGTTGTGAGGACATCTTTACCAAGAGAAGTCCTCCCTTCATCAATCTGCTGCACAGAGTTAAGATGTTGATCCTGAGGTGAAGGTGAAGGGTTGTTTTTAGATATTTCCGTGCGACGGTTAGATGATTGGGGGCAGGGAATGCATTATGTCGATGAGAGTCCCCGCAAGCATAGTAAAACAGACATGTGTGTACAAGTGTGTGTGTGTGTGTGTGTGTGGAGCAGGGATGATGACAGATTGGTAATCCTCTGAAATGCTCACAAATTCTCCACATCCACGTTAACCACCCCACACACACACACACACACACACACACAGTTGTATTATGTAAAACCGTATAAATGTCCTCTAGAATTCAAACCTCCTTTTAGAGAGCATTTTGTTTACAAAAATATATATAAACTATATAACAAAATATATAAACTACTGCTTGTATTTTATTTGAGTATTTCAATTTTCTGCTACTTTATACTTTTACTCTACTTCATTTTAGAGGTAAATATTGTACTTTTTACTCCAATGCACAGTTTTTGATCCTCTTCCTGTCCAGTTGAAACCAGTTAATACTTCGTTATTATTCTGATCAGTAGTTGGAAGTAAATCTTCCTCCAACATACTGTTTGTTATCCAGTGGTTCAGTTTTCTCTCTACACAGACATTGTGATGTTCTTCAGTGTTAATAGAACATATTCTCTGTATTTCAGGAACAAGTGGAGTACATCTTCCTCGTCATCTTCACCATAGAGACCTTCCTGAAGATCTTGGCTTACGGTCTGGTGATGCACCCGAGCTCCTACATCCGCAACGGCTGGAATTTACTGGATTTCGTCATCGTTATCGTGGGGTGAGAAAACACACATTGGTTCCCTTTTGAGATGGTGTCTCTGTTTTAAGACGTTGGTTTCTTTTGGGGCTGGATCTCTTTTGAGAGGTTGATTCTGTAGAAACATGCAGGTTTCCTATTGTGGAACATTTAGGCTCCGTTTACACGGAAAACGAACGGAATTCGATATCAAAAAAGTCTTCCGTCCACACGGAATCGGCTCAATAAACGTGTCCGTCCACACGAGACCGCTGGAGACGCTGTAGTACATATGCCGGGCCTGTAAGTGGCGCTGTACTTCCGCCACAAAATACACCAAAAGCAGCGAATATGACCTCCCGAGCATGGTTGCCATGGTTGCCATGGTTGCCCTTCTGTTTATTCTCCGCGGTGGATTTAGCAACATGTAGTTCACGTAGTTCTCCATGTCCACTTGTTGCTGATGGTTGCGGTAGAGGAGCTGTAGATTTGGGTGAGCAGCAGAGGTGGGGAGAGGCAGGGCTCTGGATGTTTCACCCACTGCCATTGACTCTGAGCCTGGCTCCCGAGCAGGACGTTCTCCCCGGTAGTCCACCAGCAGATGAAAAACACCCACCTCTCCGCCTCTTCCAAGGGACGAGGGAACCGTGCGGGGGGGTCTGCTGGAGGCTCCTGCTGGGTGCAGTGTCCTGCGAGATACCGGGACCTGGCTCGAAACACTCGGAACACTGTTGCTGTTGTTGTTGGCGAAACACATCAGCAATGACGCGGGTGACGCGGGGGTGAGCAGGAGAGGTGGGGAGAGGCGGGGCTATGGCGTATAGGGCGTACACACGGAGCCATTTGGCCCCCCAGAGTGTTCCGTCCGCAGATCTACCCACCTTGGGACCCGTTATCGTTTGAGGGCTCCGTTTCCGCGGTTCCGTTACGGCCTCGTGTGAACGAACTGTCCATACGATAGAGAACTGTAGCGGATACAACCCGTTCCGTCTCCGTGTAAACGTGGCCTTACTCTGCGGAAAAACAGACCCTGGGTTAACATTTGATGCTGAAGCACTGTGATTTGGGGGAAAAAAACGATGGGCTTATCACATAGGACAGAACTTGTGATCCGGTGCCTTGCTCAAGGGCACCACGGCAGGGCAGGAGGTGAACTGGGACCTCTCCAAGTAGCAGACCACACTCCACATTTAGGTCTGGTCGGGGACTTGAACCGGCGACCCTACGGCTCCCAGTCCAAGCCCCTACTGACAGAGCCACTGCCGGATTAATTGTATTTTTCAAGCAATAGGGTTGTTTTTGCGACAAAAGGGTTAAGAAATGTTTATTTTGTTATCATTGACAGCATTCAAAATAAGCAGGAAGAACAGAAAACAGGACACTTATACACAAATACCAAAATAGCGTCAAATATGAAACAGTCATTAGAAATAAAGTGTATATATTTTGTAACGCTGCAGTTAACATCTCAGAGTGTTGATGTCACGCTGGCTCGAGGTGGTTTTTCCAGCTGAGAAGAAACATCGCTTGCTGAGCGGATGAAATGCTCTTCTCATGTGAGCAGACTCACGCAACACTTTGAGTTTGAACCCAGCGTCAGACTCTGGTTCTTCTTGAGATCCCAGTTTTTTGGTTCTTATCCTCGGCTGCCCTCTTTGTTGTGAAAGCCGTGTTCGAAGCAGTAAATCGGATCTGACTGCTGTAAACTCAACAGCTTCCTGTCCGGTGGGCAGCGCAGGAACAAACCCTGCAGCGAGGCCTTCATTTATCTCCTTTTAGGGGTTTTGGGTTGAGCGCATGTGACAGCTGACTGTGATCACTGTACACTGTAACTACCGCTCTAAATATACACATTTAACCTCCAATAATAAACTTCGGATGTCACGACACAAACACAGTCATGCAGTGAAACAGATTTTTATCCCACGCTCTGTTTCTGTGGATGTCTGCCTTTCTTTCTCTTGTCTTTAACTTTTCATGAATCTCTGATACACTACAGACGCATTCACACCAAAGAGAAATAAATGCATAAATAAGAGATATATAATTTTAGCATCAACCTTGCAATTTGTAAATGCAAAATAGTCAGAACGTAGAGCGTGCAATGTCAAGTAAGGCAAATTATTTAAAAAACTTCATGCAACAACATTCTTACTGCTTAGTACAAACACTGAGAGATCATATTTGGTCTCGACTTAATCAACAATATTACTGGGAAGATTTACCATAAAACTATTTCTATTATATTTAATTATTGAGCATTATCAGCTTGTATTGCATTTAAAAAAAAAAAAATTCATTGCGTTAATAAGAACACTGGCAACTACCCTCGTTGATTGTATAGTTTCTTTAGGGGTATTCTTCCTTGTGCGCTGTAAGGGTCTTAGGACAGAGATAAGATATAATTAACAGATAACAGATTCATATCAACATTGATTGTCACATTTATCTGGAGGATTATAATTAAAGGTGTGTGCTTTATGCCTCCCCCATTGTCCTGTCTTTCGTCTCAGATATGAACATGATATTTAAATCTCATGGTTATTTTTTCCACTCAATATATTTAACTTATAACTTTCTTGGATTTTCAGTAATTAAGTCATTATCTTTTAACGAATTCTTTGTAGTTTGTATAATGATTAGGGCTGGGACTCGATTAAAAAAATTAATCTAATTAATTAGAGGCTTTGTAATTAATTAATCGAAATTAATCGCATTTTTAATCGCATATAAATAAAGCTGCTGGATTCTTTTTGTCACTGTCTTTCTGCATGGCAGCTCATATGTTGTGTCAGACGATGCAATCTGTAGTACCTTTTGCAGCCCCTCATCTTCTACCACTCCAAGTGGTCTACAGTCGAGTGCAATCCAGTGAGCCAGGGAGTTGGTTATTTGTTCAGACGTGGACTTAGTTATCCTGGCTCTGAAACCAGTCATCTGGTTGAGAGTGGGTTGGGTGTGGGTCCTCCTTGTACTCGGAGTCGGGCTAACGTCCACGCTAGCTTCCACGCTAGCTGCTATATGTTTTTGCACTGAGGTGATACTTGAGGCTTGATGTGCTGCGGTAATATGCGAATTCCTTTTTGCATAATTTGCACACCACCGTGCTCTTATCGACGCTTCCATCCGTCCGTTTTTTAAAACAAAAATTCCCATCCACGGGGGCAACCAACGCGGTCTCATCAGCTTCTTCGTTCATGTTTGAATTGTTCACTGTGGTTTGTTGTTGTCTGAAGTCATGCACGTTAGTTGGTGCTCCAGTATAATCGGTACGCCTGAAACTCATCCAGTGAGAAACGTTCCGCGGTGCAAAAATAAGTGCGATTAAAAAAAATAAAAAAAAAAAGAATTTTTAACGCGTTAATTTTTGTGTAATTAATTAATCTTAATTAACGCGTTAAAGTCCCGGCCCTAATAATGATTGATACTCATAGGAATAAAAAAATTACCATTATATCTATATTACATTACATCTATAGGCGATCTTTGTCCTCTTGTTTTACTTCGCATCCGAGTGCAATTGCTGTGTTTACATCAGCCAAAACAACACACATATTTAGGAAGAACTGGTCCAAACAAGCTAGGTTAAACATGTTAAATATCTGCAGGAAATCTTGACATCACTTGACAGCATTTGAAAATGAAGCCAGCAGGGTACCCTAGAAATGAATTGAGTGTCTAACTACAGCAAACTAAAATAACTGAACTAGCATCAAATATAAAAACAGAGACATTGGAGACAAAGTCGTTTTGTATAATTGCTCATACTACAACTGGTCAGTGTTGGAGTCACCTGCCGAGGTCTCTCTGAGTCCTGCAGGTCCTCGGTCTTCGTCCTCCATGTTGGTTAATGTCCTCGCTGTGGGACGGTGACTCTGGACCTCGGGGGGGGGGGGGGGGGGGGGGGTGATGATTAAGCCTGTTGTCATGGTTACACTGCCCTGAGGACGCACCGGTCCCCGTTACTATGGGAGACGATAATCCTGAGAGGCTGCTGTATGTGGGACAGAGAGGGGCTTCTTTCAGGAGTTCATTGTTTCCCAGAGAGGGCAAGAGTAACACATCCTTTACTCAAGTAGAAGTACAGATTCTTGTGTTTAAAGATACTCTGGTGAAAGTAGAAGTCCTGACTAAACTTCTTTAGTCAAGTAAAAGTAAAGAAGGCTTTGAAATGTACTTCAGTAAAAAGTACCCATAACTAGCAGCTGTTTGAAAGAGTACCTGACCTCCCTTTATATTAATAGAACAATAATGTCATTGTTAGCTAATGAATGTTTCCATGCTGAACAACGGCAACATGACAACGTTTTCATTGGTCCCTCTTCTTTAGAGAAGACCAGGAAATGATGGATACACGGATCGTGTTCAAATCAATAGGCACGCAATGACTCTAAATAATAATGATCACGCCACCAAACACACATTCAAACTAAAGGAACCAGCCTGAAAATGTGAGAAGTTTTGTGTTCAACATGTAAGAAGTAGAAAGTACAGGTATTTGGGTTCAACATGTAAGAAGTAGAAAGTTCAGGTATTTGAGTTCAAAATGTAAGAAGTAGAAAGTTCAGGTATTTGTGTTCAACATGTAAGAAGTAGAAAGTTCAGGTATTTGTGTTCAACATGTAAGAAGTAGAAAGTACAGGTATTTGTGTTCAACATGTAAGAAGTAGAAAGTACAGGTATTTGGGTTCAACATGTGAGAAGTAGAAAGTACAGGTATTTGGGTTCA
>CALSBZ010039797.1:0-18971 GCA_943591055.1 Gobionotothen gibberifrons | reverse complement strand
TGCAGGATGATCATTCAGGAGGGAAAGAACCGCTCTGATGAACCCCCAAAAGAAGTGAAGTATGAAGTACTGAGCTGTGAGCAATTCTTACCTTGCGGCTGGCTGCGGAGATCTATGGATGACACCATCCCTGACTCCACCGTCACCCAGAATGTTTCCCCTACTGACCTGGGGCCGTATTCACAAAGGATCTTAAGGCTAAAAGTAGCTCCTAACTGGCGAATTTAGGAGAAACTCCTAAACATAATGGGCGTGTCAGTCTTAAATTTAGGACTCCTAATTTTTTTCACTAAGAGCAATTCACAAAGTATTTTAGGCTTAAAAGTAGCACCTAAGTTTAGGAGAGCTTAAAAGTCCTCGAGAGGACTCCTAACTCAGTAAGACCTATTCACAAAAACTCAGAAGAGGAAGAGCTGTGTGATGTGATGCTGCAGCTGGACTTTCATCTTGATTTCTCCTGTGGGGAAGATATATATATAATTTCTAACACATTTTTGGGAAGCGGGTTGAACAGTTGCACATTGTGATTCTTCTGTAAATATTAAACAGAAAGGTTTTTCATGTAGCCTATTGCAATTATTGCATGCATACCCCTCAATCTCCTTTTTCATTCACAACGTTTCATATCACTGTAGCCTTTGTTAATTGTAAATTTAAATCATGCAAATGCATTTCCCAAATGAATGCAAGCAATGTGCCAGCAGTAACAATTGGTCCTGTGACCAATTGGGCTTTCGCTTCCGTTTAACTTTGTCTTCACTTTCATTCATCATGATAGGGGGACTTGAACGGCGGTATGGGCTGTTATTGAAAGTGTTTCAGTGCTGGAAATATGCTCATTGGATAATAGTTTGCAGGGTGCTTTTAATTGCCTCCTTGATTTAATGCAATTTACGTATTTGTATTGTTTGCTCTCTCTCTTTAACGTGCATATACAACGTCATTATCGTGGTCTGCACAAACTTGTCATCATGCGTGTATTCTGCTAACTGCACTGTCCATAACTATTTGATAGGAATACATTTCTAGCCGACGCTATTTCCTTGTTTTTCGGTGATTTAGTGGGCTCGTTTGTGGAATGTTGCGGACGAGTTTCACCGAGACCGCCTGCTCTGAACAACCAATCACCGTACTGACCGCTTCGAAACTCATGCACGAGAATCGACGTCATCCATAGCAACGGCGCGTCACTCTTAGTGATTTATCCTTAGTATGAGTAGGTCTCAGCAGCTTTGTGAATAACTTTTAAGAAAAAACTCCTACGTAAAAATGTTTAGCGCGAGTTAGGAGCACTCCTAGCGGTAAGATAAAATGCTTTGTGAATACGGCCCCTGGTCAACACCTACAACAATGCTCTCTCCTCCTGTCTCAACCAACTCGCTCCAATAAAAACCAAGTATGTCTCTTTCACTCACTCGGCCCCCTGGTACACAGATCATCTCCGTTGCCTCAAAACGAAAGGTCGCCAGCTCGAAAGACATGCTAAACGAACTGGTCTCACTATACACAAAGACATTTATAGACTGCACCAACAGCAGTACAAAGATGCCCTCAACAGTGCACGCTCCTCCCACTACTCCTCTGTAATACAATCTGGCAGCAATAACCCAAAGTCCCTTTTTTCAACTATTAACAAGCTCCTCAACCCCATGGATAATATCTCCAAATCCTTCACGACCTCAAAGTGTGAATCCTTCCTCTCATTCCTCCAAAGCAAAATTGAAATAATACACAGCAACATAGCCAACTCCTCCGTCTCGTCCACCACCCATCCTTTTCCGGAACCTGCCTACCCTCCTCCTTCCAGCCACCCTTTTACAGCCTTCAGACAAATTACCTCCCTGGACATAGTTGCCCAAGTCACCGGCATGAATACCTCAACTTCCATCCTGGACCCCATACCCTCCACCCTTGTCAAGGCCTGCCTCCCCTAACTCATTCATCTTATCACCACAATCATTAACTCCTCTCTGTCCACTGGACTCGTCCCCCCTGCTCTGAAACTCGCTGCTGTCACTCCCATACTCAAAAAACCTGGTCTCAACCCTGATTCCCTCAATAACTACCTGCCCATCTCTAACCTCCCATTCCTGTCAAAAATTCTGGAGCGAATTGTTGCCTCCCAACTAAAATCCCATCTGGACTGCAATAACCTTCATGAACCTTTTCAATCTGGTTTCCGTACTCGCCACAGCACAGAATCTGCCCTACTCAAGGTGACCAATGACATTCTCCTCTCTGCTGACTCTGGTTCCCTCTCTATTCTCATTCTCCTTGACCTAACAGCCGCATTTGACACGATCAACCATTCCATCCTCATCAACCGCCTCCAGTCTTCCATTGGCATTAGCGGTACTGCCCTCTCCTGGTTTAAATCCTATCTCTCTGACAGACATCAATTCATCTCCATTAACAACTCCAAATCCCCCACTGCCCCCGTCAATCATGGCGTCCCTCAGGGTTCTGTACTTGGTCCCCTTCTTTTCATCATCTACATCCTCCCAATTGGACAAATCCTCCGTCAACACCAACTCCAGTTCCACTGTTATGCTGATGACACACAGCTCTACCTCTCAACAAAATCAATTTCTCCAACCACACACTCCCAGCTCAGCACCTGCCTCACTGACATAAAAATTTGGATGCAAAACAATTTTCTAAAACTTAACTGTGACAAATCGGAACTTATAATCATTGGCCCAAACTCACTTACCCGCTCAACCCAAGATTTCTCTCTTACCATCGATGGCTCCATTGTCAACCCCTCCACTCACATCCGTAACCTTGGCATCATCCTTGACCCCACGCTCACTTTCCTCCCTCATGTCAACCAGGTCACAAAAAACGCATTCTTCCATTTAAAGAACATCGCCCGCATTAGACCCTCCCTCTCATCGACCGCTGCTGAAACTCTGATCCATGCCTTTATAACATCCCGACTGGATTACTGCAACAGCATACTTTTTGGATCACCTGCATTCACACTAAAAAAACTTCAGTATGTCCAAAACTCAGCTGCCCAGCAGCTACCTTTTCACCCTTGCCTTCAACTCCTAATCAACTAACCCCTTGCCCTTATTCCTCCTAGCTTAGCACTTTCTACTTTTGTTGTTATTTTGTTTTACTTGCTTGTATGCGCTTTGAGCACCAGGAAAAGCGCTTTATAAATGTAATATATTATTAGGGCCCGAGCACGAAGTGCGAGGACACCTATTGTTATTGGAGGAATTCTTATTATTATTATTTTTAGTCACCATTTTTCCTGTTTTTGAGGGCTTTAGGATGCTTAAAAAGTTGTATAATTTTGCACGGACAACAGGACCGGTAAAAATTGCAACATTCTGGAGTCAATGGATTAAAATATTCCAGCATGCTCGCTAGCGCCACCTATCAAAATCCCATTTCGGAATAAATTTACAAAATTGCACCGTAACTCTGAATGACCTGAAATTTTGCACACATATCCGGGTGGACTTGCTCTACAAATAATCCTCTTGGAACCCTATGCTCCGCCTACTTTTATTTTTTTTGAAATTAGCATAATGTTCAAAACAGTAAAATATTCACTTACATTTCAATTTTCTGTTTTTCAACACCAAACTTCGTATACAGCATCGGTGGAGGGTCAAACACATTACCGTACAAAATTAGCATGTTCAGACGATGAATATTTCCGCCATTAATCAAAACGTACTCGCAAAAAGGCGGGGCTTCAAAAGAAACGCTCATAACTCATAAACAATGTATCCATTCACCACAGATTTTGGTGGATAGGTTCAGTCCGTCTTGGGGAATAGGCACACCAAAGTACTTTCATTTTGAACGATAGGGGGCGCCAAAAACACCACCAATTTATAACTCAAGAACGGATGAACGAATTTTTTTTTCTTTCTTTTACACATACTCTGGGGGTGACTACGAACTAAGATTTAAAGCGTCGCAACAAATGCAGAATGTGGGCGTGGCCTATACATTTTTATTTTATTGCGATGGCATAAAATGAGCTTCGGACACAAAACTTGGGACACACGTCACAGCCCACGACCTTTTCGAGAATGTAAAAAAAAAACGTACTTTTTCAAAAAAACTGCTCACTAGCGCCCCCTATTGTGTGGTAGTCACATATAGTTTCTCAGAAGTTCACGATTTTTGGCACAGACATTCCTCATGGAATTGCGGACATATTTCTGATTTGCTTCAATTAGCCCCGCCCCCCACGAAGTCGGCCATTTAGAAAAATGTGCGTTTTTCATGCATTTTAAGCACATTCTTGCGAACTCCTCCTAGGGGAATGATCGGAAAAATTCCAATCCGGCACAAGTTCAGCCCCTATCCAATGTGATGCTAAATTGCGAAGGAATAATTGATCGCTCAAACGATAAGCTCGTAAGCGAACGGAGAATGTTCCATTTTTGACGATTTTCATGTCGCAAATTACTCCACACTACTCGCATATAGTTTTTCCGATATTCACGAAACGCTGTATACACATTGCTCTTATGATTGCGGCCATATTTCAAATTTGCTTTTATTAGCCCCGCCCCCCATAAAGTCGGCCATTTAGAAAAATGTGCGTTTTTCATGCATTTTAAGCACATTCTTGCGAACTCCTCCTAGGGGAATGATCGAAAAAATTCCAATCCAGGACACCTTCAGCCCATATCCAATGTGATGCTAAATTGCGAAGGAATAGTTGATCGCTCAAACGATGACAATGTAAGCGAATGGAGAATTTTCCATTTTTGACGATTTACATGTCGCAAATTACTCCAAACTACTCGGATATAGTTTTCCCGATATTTACTAAACGCTGTATACACATTGCTCTTATGATTGCAGACATATTTCAAATTGCCTTCCATTAGCCCCGCCCCCGAGAAAGTCGGCCATTTTGAAAAATGTGCGTTTTCCAGCCATTTTAAGCACATTCTTGCGAACTCCTCCTAGGCGAATCATCGGAAAAATTCCAATCCAGGACACGTTCAGCCCATATCCAATGTGATGCTAAATTGCGAAGGAATAATTGATCGCTCAAACGATGACCTCGTAAGCGAACGGAGAATGTTCCATTTTTGACGATTTACATGTCACAAATTACTCAACTTTACTCCAATATAGTTTTTCCGATATTCACGAAACGCTGTATACACATTGCTCTTATGATTACGGACATATTTCATATTGCCTTCCATTAGCCCCGCCCCCGAGAAAGTCGGCCATTTAGAGAAATGTGCGTTTTTCATGCATTTTAAGCACATTCTTGCGAACTCCTCCTAGGCGAATGATCGGAAAAATTCCAATCCAGGACACGTTCAGCCCCTATCCAATGTGATGCTAAATTGCGAAGGAATAATTGATCGCTCTAACGATAAGCTCGTAAGCGAACGGAGAATGTTCCATTTTTGTCGATTTTCATGTCGCAAATTACTCCAAATTACTCCACACTACTCGCATATAGTTTTTCCGATATTCACGAAACGCTGTATACACATTACTCTTATGATTGCGGACATATTTCAAATTGCCTTCCATTAGCCCCGCCCCCCAGAAAGCTGGCCATTTAAAAAAATGGGCGTTTTTCATTCATTCATTCTAACCCTAACCCTAACAGACACCTATACACTCCCTAACCCTAACCTAACCCTAACAGACACCTATACACTCCCTAACCCTGACCTAACCCTAAACCAACCCTAACCCTAACCCTAACCCTACACATTTGATCAACTCCTCCCAGGGGAATGATCGGAAAAATTCCAATCCGGCACAAGTTCAGCCCATATCCAATGTGATACTAAATTGCGAAGGAATAGTCGATCGCTCAAACGATGAGCTCGTAAGCGAACGGAGAATTTTCCATTTTTGACGATCTACATGTCACAAATTACTCCAAATTACTCCAAACTACTCGCATATAGTTTTTCCGATATTCACAAAACGCTGTATACACATTGCTCTTATGATTGCACACATATTTCAAATTGATTTTCATTAGCCACGCCCCCCAGAAAGCTGGCCATTTTTATAAATGGGCGTTTTTCATTCATTTTAAGCACATTTGTGCAAATTCATCATAGGGAAATGATCGGAAAAATTCCAATCTAGGGCAACTTAAGCGCATATCCAATGTGATGCTACATTGCGAAGGAATAGTCGATCGCATGGAGCTCGTAAGCTAACGGAGAATGTACCATTTCTCACCATTTATATGTCAGATACTACCTTAAGCTACTGAGACCCGCCTGTCTGCCCGGCACATCAACTCACACACACACACACACACACACACACACACACACACACACACACACACACACACACACACACACACACACACACACAACCACACCTACACAATGTACAACACACACATAACGACATATCGCTACCTGGTTGATGCAGGAAAAATGGTACCAACACAACTGGCGCACATGCCTAAGATTTCCTGGTCAGAAACAAAGGAACGCAAAGTCAGGTAAACAATTTAGAGGGATGACAAACGGCTCATTTCGGAGGACTGGGGGGGGGGGGGGGTCCAGCGACCCTCCCCGACAGGCGCACGGACGCGAGGGCCCGCTCATCACTGCGCGCACAAGTGCGACCGCAGTTTTAATTATTATTATTATTGTGCAGCAGGGAGGACAGCTTGGCATTCTCCTGTCTCCCACTCAATGTCTGCTCCCTGGATGTTCACTGGTGTAGGGGGGGAGTGTTATATTTCCTTCCTGGGTTTTACAGATGTGTCTGACGCTGCAGAAAGCTGGTAGAAAGCAGACGATGGTACCTTTGGAAGTGAGTGCTTTTTGGATGCAGGCTGAGTGGCCAATACTGGTGCAGATCTCTTTCTAGTGAAAGATGAGGCAGAAATTGAGGAATGTGAGGGTGAGGCAGGTGTGGGTTGGGTGAAAGTAGACAATGGTGGGGGTCCAGAAGCCATTTCATCCTCATCTCCATCACTATGAAAACAAATGTGGAAAAACAAAGGGATTAGATGAATTCCTGTAATTCCTGTTTCCTTGGCAGTAAACATGGCATTTTGAATGTGTGAATGCAATACATTGAGTGACCCCCCAGTGGACCCCCCCCACAGTATTTTTTCGAGACTATGTCTCAGGGCTTCTTAACATTTATGAAACTATTAATGTTCATACCTTTTTAAAGTTAAGAAACTCCGCTAACTGAATATATGAACCATTTTTAGCTAAAAAAAAACACAACAGTAATACCAAGCCTTTGAATTAGCATTGAGCTAGCAAAATGCTAACTAATGCTGACGGACTTTTACACAGAACTCACGGTAGAAATGCCCTTATTACTATCTTAACTGCACAAACAAGATATACGATTTAAAGCTGAGACTCCACAGAATCCAGACATGTAATGTCATCACTTTACGAAAAACAGAGAGATTACATACCTTTGCCGTGGTGGAATTTTGTCATCAGAGTCACAACGTTCTGGCTGCAGGAGATCCTTGTCGTCTGACTCAGAATCAACATCTAACATATCTGCATCGCTGTCAACATTAGTCACCATTTCCATTGCCTGTGAGCCATTATTTGACAAAAGTCAAAGTACAGAAAAAGTCCTCAACGCAAATATTGTAATCTGCTCTGGTGGTATCTGCTGCTCTGTGCTCCGTGCGCTCTGGGTGCAGCTGGAATTCCTGCTTCCTTTCAGGTAGAAAATAATAAGTGAAGTCAGCCGCGTAAGGAATTAGGCTGGCTGGCATTCTTTATAGTTTACGCAGGACCATATCTCTGGAACCCATTGGTCGATTTGTGTGATTTACACCTTTTTCTTAACCAGCAGATGCAATAGAATCGAGGGGCAGTTCTCAAATCCACGTAAACATTACCATGGCGGACATAATAGAGAAGCAAACGGAGCATATCTGAAAGTGCAAGCCTGGACTGCAAAACTTTATACCCAGTATATTGCCATAAATATGATGATGGATTATCAGTAAAAAATTCTACGTGACACAAAGACATTGGATTAACCTTGAGCGGCGTTTTTATTCCGGTGAACACAACTTTTGATCACAAATCAAAAAAGGTAAGACATAATGATTGTAATATTTGTAAACCGGGTGTTGTTTACTTTCTCTTTTCTGGCTGATAGCTCCGCAATTCGGGGTCGTACAGTGATGACATTACATGTCTGGATTCTGTGGAGCCTCAGCTTTAAATCGTATATCTTGTTTGTGCAGTTAAGATAGAAATAAGGGCATTTCTACCGTGAGTTCTGTGTAAAAGTCCGTTAGCATTAGTTAGCATTTTTTCGCTCAATGCTAATTCAAAGGCTTGGTATTACTGTTGTGTTTTTTTTAGCTAAAAATGGTTAATATTGTCAGTTAGCGGAGTTTCTTAACTTTAAAAGGGTATGGAACATTAATAGTTTCATAAATGTTAAGAAGCCCTGAGACATAGTCTCAAAAATTACTGTGGGGGGGGGGCCCACGTGGGCGTACTTCGGGTTTAAGAGGTTAAATAAAGCGTTCGGAAATATTAATATCGAAGAACATTTCGGCGTGTAATTTGTTTTTACCACACGTCTAGTCTGATCACACCGGGCCAATTGTTTGTTCAGCCTCGCGGATGCCGACCATGCGCAGCACCCTGATGGATCCTGAATCTCTTGGAAAACTCATAAGAGATATCGTTCGAGAGGAGATCACTTCTGCATTGGAGGATAAATTAAAACCAAGCTCCAAGTGACAGCGGTGAACAGCGTCTGCAAAATCCAAGATCTGGAGGAATCGGCTAACGAAACAGACAGTCGCCTGACTCAATTAGAGAACGACTACAAACTATTACAAAGTTCAAACGAAAAATTGATGCAGAAAATTGAGGTTTTTGAAGATCAAAACCAAAAATTCAATATAAGAATTTACGGACTGAAAGAGGGACTGGAACAAGGATCACCGACTGCATATGTAACCGAGCTCCTCACAGTTTTGTTTGGCCAAAACATTCTTGAGCAGTGAGATATGCGTACCGCAACGGGCCGGTTAAAGGCAACCGGTGTATCACGCACGGCTTAACAGTTTCGAAACGAAGAGGACTATTCAACGCCTCGTCAGTGAGAAGGGAGGGAAACTCCAGTACCGCGACCAGAGGATTAACATATACCCGGACCTGAGTGACAAACTACGGGAGCAACGGGCTGAATTCAATGCCGTAAGAAGTCTCCTGCGCTCTGCTAATATGAAGTATGGACTGGTCTACCCAGCTAAATTCCTGATAACGTTTGAGAAGGTTACCCACGTCTTTGCCAAGGCAGAAGAGGCAATGGACTTTTACCAAACACAAATCAAACCAACTCTGGAAAGCGTCCAGACCACCGGCAACAAGTCCGCTGAATAGGCAGGTATGATGATAGCTGCAACCCGCTCCTGTGTTCAACTGCTTCTCATTTCATTATAATTTAACTCTTATAAACCGGTGACTGATGTTCAAGTTACAATGTTCTTTGATGATTACCAAGCGGATTATTGATTCATATTAATGGACTAATTGAACACAAGGTGGAGGGGGGGTTGGTGTGTTTGGAAAAAA
Source organism: Gobionotothen gibberifrons (assembly GCA_943591055.1). NCBI lineage: Eukaryota > Metazoa > Chordata > Actinopteri > Perciformes > Nototheniidae > Gobionotothen > Gobionotothen gibberifrons. Next base: position 9,411 of record CALSBZ010039797.1, on the reverse strand, counting down.
TAATAACTTGTGAAACCTCAGTTACATCGATTTTGTCACTTAATGCTTTGAATGTTTTGTGCAACTTGTTACATTAGAGGGGATGTTGAGCATGCGTGCTTACTGCTCTACGTGCCACAGCTCTGCTAAATGGAGCGGAGTTGTAGGAGTCTAAAGAGGGAAATTATGATTTATCTGCTGATATTGCATATTATTATTTCATTGGCCCTCTTTTTGTTTTTTGTTTCGGGTGAGGAGAAGGGAGGAAAGTTGGGAATTAAGGGAATGGAGGTAATCTTGCCAAATCGCAATCAGGGTTTGCTATATGACATTGTAAATTACGTTAACATATGCATAACTAAGTCCACAAAGTATATTTGGTTTGATACATATGACTAGATTAATTGTTCTCTCATTAAACATATGCGGTCTTAACTCCAATCTAAAGATTACAAAATGTCTTGATGTCTTGAGTCGAAAAAAGGCTGATATTGCATTTCTTCAAGAAACTCACATATTAGCTGAAGATATACATACAATTGGGAATAATATTTATAAAGTTGTGGCTTATTCATCTTCAAACAGTAAAACTAAAGGAGTAATCATTTTAATTCGCAATAACTTAAAATGACATATTGTTAACAAAGGTCAAGATCAAGATGGAAGAATTGCTTATCTTCAAGGAGTCATTTGCAATAGAAAGATAGCTTTGATCGCATGCTATGCACCTAACTCATATGAACCTACGTTCTTGAATCACTTTCAAAAGTAATTTCCGAAATGACCAATTATGACATTATTATTGGTGGTGATATGAATGCTGTAATTAATCCATTGTTAGATAGATCAAGGAATACCCAAAGCAATTCATCAGCTAACCTAGCATTAAGTACCATTATAAATAATGATGCGTTGGTAGATAAATGGAGAGTAAGGCATCCTATATCAAAAGAGTTTACTTTCTTTTCTAAGAGGCATCTTACATTTTCAAGGATAGACTATATTTTAATCTCCTCTAAACTTGTAGATTTAGTTCAAAATACTGAAATATCACATATGTCAATATCAGACCACCACGCCAATGTATGCACCTTTTTTCTCTCTAAGGAGAACAATCGAGCTGCAAGATGGAGATTCAATTTAACATTATTACAAGATTCACAATACTGTCAACAGCTTAAAATCAGCTTAAAAGAGTTTATGTTGTTTAATTATAATTCAGTTAAAGATGTTAGGCATGTATGGAACGCTGTAAAAGGTTATGTTCGAGGCAACGCCATAGCGTACTCCTCAGCCCGAAATAGGGAAGAGCTTAAGACAATCGTGGATCGAGAATGTACATTATCATCACTGATTAGAGGACTACAGGAACATTATAATTCAGATAAAGAAATAGCAGTATGCAAAGTTAAAGCTGAACTCAATGCGCTACTTACCAAGAGAGCTACATTTCTGATTCATAGGGTAAGAAACACAGAATATCTAGATGGAAGTAGACCGAGCTCCCTGCTGGCAAGTAAACTCCGAAATAACGAGCAGCTGGCCCAAATATCCTCAATTATGAATAATGATGGCATTGTCCTTTATGATCCAGTTCGTATTAATCATGAATTTGAACAGTTCTATAAACATTTACATACATCTCAAGTACAGACATCAAAGGCAGAGTTAGAACATTTCTTTGTGGATCTGAATTTAACACATCTATCCCCTGAGGACATTGATCGCTTAGAATGTGAAATAACACTTAAAGAATGATCTGAAGCATTGGAAGACATGAACCTTGGCAGATCCCCTGGTATAGATGGTATCCCTCCGGAATTATATTCCCAGTTTTGGCCTGATTTAGGACCAATATTATTGGAAATGATTCAGGTAGCACTTAAAGAAGGACATTTCCAAAAGGATATCAATACAGCTATAATTTCTCTCATACACAAAAAGGGGAAAGACCCAAACGTATGCACAAGTTTTAGACCAATATCACTTATAAATTCAGAAATCAAACTTTATGCAAAAGTAATAGCTCGACGATTGGAGAAAGTCCTTCCAACATTAGTTCATAATGACCAAACAGGCTTTATGAAAAACCGATTCTCATCAGACAATATCAGGAGACTACTGTATGTTATTCATTTTGCAGCAGACATAACATCGCCTTGCGCCGTATTATCAGTTGATGCTGAAAAAGCTTTTGATAGGCTAGAATGGCCATTTTTGTGGCATACAATGCAAATAATGGGTTTTGGGGCAAAATGTATGATTATGGTGAAGATCCTATATAATAATCCAAGTGCTATGGTTCTGGCAGGCTATCAGTGGTCATCTAGATTTCCAATTCTACATGGCACACGGCAAGGCTGCCCTGTCTCCGCGCTTCTGTTTGCAATTTCTCTAGAACCGCTTGCACAGAAAATAAGACTATCCAAAGAAGTAAAACATATAGTTGTAAAAGACACAGACCACAACATTTCGTTATATGCGTATGATCTACTACTGTACTTGGACGAGGTACCAACTACGCTTCCTAAGCTGTTAAATATTTGTACCCAATTTAGTTCAATATCTGGCTACAAGATCAATTTGAATAAATCATGTCTTTTACCCCTCAATAGTGCCATGGTTGAACTAAACTTAAATACAGAATTGCAGATCGTCCAACACTTTAAGTATTTGGGAATTGATATATATGCCTCATTAGACACAATAGTAGCAAAAAACTACAAAAGACTGTATACAACAATTAAAGATGACCTAAAAAGGTGGATTAATATAACAATTTCTTTAGCAGGACGAATTTCAATCATAAAGATGAATGTTCTACCAAGAGTCAATTTCTTAGCTAGTATGTTACCTTTATCTCCACCAGACGGTTTCTGGGACAAACTTCAGAATAGGATTTCAAAATATATTTGGAAAAACCAATACCCAAGAATCAGATACAAAGTTCTACAATATAACAAAAACAGTGGAGGCCTTAATGTTCCCAATCTCGAGCTCTATTATTATTCCTTCACGCTTCGAGCCTTGAAAAACTGGATTGATGAAAGCACCAATGTACCTTGGATTAAAATTGAAAGAGGTATAGTCTATCCCCTTAAACTAGGTGATGTCTTATTTTCTGCCATGTCGCCATATGACTGTATGCAAACATTTGGACCAATTATTGGGCAAGCCGTGAAAGTGTGGAAACATGTGGAGAAATTGTGCAATTGGTCTGTAGATTGGCATAGTAACATACCAATTTTTCATAACCTGTTACTACGTATTGGGAAAAAAGCAATCCAATTCCCACAATGGCAAACTCGAGGAATACATTATCTTTCTGACATAACCAACGACAACGGCTTGATGTCCTTCCAAGAATTGAAAGACACGTATAATGTGCCTGGCTCTTCTTTCTTTTTCTATTTGCAACTACGTACTGCCATGCTTACATATGGAGTTCCTTGGAATCAACCTCTGCCAACACATCAATTAGGTAAGGTCATATTAACCTCTTAAGCCCGAAGGTCCCCCCAGTGGACCCCTCCCACAGTTTTTTTTCGAGACTATGTCTCAGGGCTTCTTAACATTTATGAAACTATTAATGTTCCATACCCTTTTAAAGGTAATAAACTCTGCTAACTGACAATATGACATTTTTTTTGCTAAAAGAAACACAAGAGTAATACCAAGCCTTTGAATTAGCATTGAGCGAAAAAATGCTAACTAATGCTAACGCTTTTTTACACAGAACTCACGGTAGAAATGCCCTTATTACTATCTTAACTGCACAAACAAGATATACGATTTAAAGTTGAGACTCCACAGATTCCAGACATGTAATGTCATCACTGTACGACCCCGAATTGCGGAGCTATCAGCCAGAAAAGAGAAAGTAAACAACATCCGGTTTCAAAAATATTACAATAATTACGTCTTACCTTTTTTGATTTATGACCAAAAGTTGTGTTCACCGGAATAAAAACGCCGCTCAAGGTTAATCCAATGTCTTTGTGTCACGTAGAATTTTGTACTGATAATCCATCATCATATTTATGGCAATACAATGGGTATAACGTTTTGCAGTCCAGGCTTGCACTTTCAGATATGCTTCGTTTGCTTCTCTATTACGCCCGCTATGGTAATGTTTACGTGGATTTGGGAACTGCCCCTCGATTCTATTGGATCTGATGGTTAAGAAAAAGGTGTAAATCACACGAATCGACCAATGGGTTCCAGAGATATGGTCCTGCGCAAAGTATAAAGAATGCCAGCCAGCGTAACAACATTACGCAGAGACTTCACTTATTGTTTACTACGTGAAAGGAAGCAGGAATTCCAGCAGCACCCAGAGCGCACGGAGCACAGAGCACAGAGCACAGAGCACAGAGCGGACAGCAGATACCAGAGCAGATTACAATATTTGCGTTTAGGACTTTTTCTGTACTTTGACTTTTGTCAAATAATGGCTCACAGGAAAGAGATGCTTAGTACTTTACAGGCAATGGAAATTGTGACTAATGTTGACAGTGATGCAGATATGTTACCGACGATCCTCGTCGCCCCCTCCCCCACCTCCCCCACCACTCCAGTTGGAGTCAAACTTCATTTTGTATGTTTTTTTATTTTTATTTTTTTACAACAGTTCTATTTGGATGGAATGAATACCTATAGTGAAAATTCAAAGTAATAAAATGATTTTTACAGTGAAAAAGGTCAAATGGAACTGACGGTTCCCAAATTACCCAGAGGTGAGTCCGCCTGGACTTTATTTTTCTAAATCTCTCTAAAAAGGTCAAATTTCACTTGTTTTGCATCAATCTTGATACAGGGTACTTATTATATGTTATAGTTTGGATTCCTAAAGCTTTTAGTCTACTAACCCATCATGCAAGGGTTTTTTTTTTTTAGGCGGACATTAGAATTTACATGTTTTTACTATGTTCCATCTGAATTTACTTTAAAATAAAAACATCTATATTGATTCTGACACTTCTACATCCAACTCACAGATGTAACCTTGCTTTGAGAAAAATAATTTTTAATTTACCCCTTTTAGAAGTGAAGATATATCATTTGTTGTGTTAGTGGCATTTTCTAGCCTGAAACCTGAAAAACAGGCTCAGGGCTTAAGAGGTTAAGTCCAAACAGTGTGAGCGGCACTACTTCATATATATATAAAAAACTGCAAGATAAATTAACCGGATATATTGGCATCTCTGCTGTATGGAACGCAGATCTAAAAAATTACACACAGACTATTGATTGGAAGAGAATATGGAATAATATCTCCTTAACATCGCGTAACCACAATCACCAATTGATACAGTATAAAATGATACACAGATATTACCTGTCAACCAGAAAATGCTGTCAATGAAGGATGATTCCAGGCCCCATATGCCTTCTCTGTAACCAAAAGACTATTGGCACATATGTACACATGGTTTATGAATGTACTGCAGTAAGAACGTTCTGGAAACAGGTTATTGACATTGTATCTGAGATTATTGGAGTTCACATACCCTGTCTCCCAAATATTGTATTGTTGAATGATGATTCTTCTCTTGACCTACAGAAACATCAGAAAAGGGTGCTTTTCGCTGGTCTAACAGCAGCCAAAAAAATAATAGTAATACGATGGAAACCCCCACATACTTTGTTCATTAAGCAATGGATATCATCCTTCCATGACCTACTAATCTCAGAGCTGTCAATCGCTTCTGCTAATAAGGTTAAGGGGGAAACATTAGAGGCTATTCAAAGAGCTGCTGATCGGGTAATATCATTCATGTAAATGATGATTGTACATATACGCACACCTTGGTGCAATTGTAGATTATTAGGAGTTAATCGCAATTCAGCTTAAACAGATGAAATGTTATGTGGGGAAAAAAAAGGTATGAATGTATCTTATGTGGATAAATTGTTATGCTATAATATAAATAATATATATAATATATAGATGAACTCAGACGATTGCTAAAAAACATCAGGTAGGATTTTCTGTGAAATGGCAAGATGGGTGGGAAGAGGGAGGGACGGGGTGGCATGGGAAAGGGATTCCTTATATTTTTTCTTTGTCTTTTCTTTTTCTTTTTGTATTGTCTATATTGTCTATATCATTTGTATCTGTATAAATCCCTTTTGTGAGGGCAAAAAAAACAAAACAATAAAAAGTTGGTCACAAAAAAAGAAATGAATGTGTCAGATTCAAAGGAGAACACACAAAGATCCGGTTGATGCCGGCATGCGCTGACGGTGCAGATCACTGCAAACTGTTCATATCAAAGGCCTCTTCAAGTTCCTCATACGGACTCTGAGCTGTGCACCTTAAACCTGTAATAAATGAATGAAGTCAGATACACTCATTCATCTGAAGCACTTCTATTGCTCATCATTGTATTCATTCTGTGAATGTTTCATCTCTATTTGAACCCTTTGTCATGAACTATACAGAACAGGTCTGCACACTTTAGATGTGTTTGATGGACATCTGTACAGACAGAAGCACTGAAGCCTCATCATGTCCTCCTAAAGCTCTTCCCTCTGGTGCCAGGCCATGCTGCTCTCTAGCAGGGAGGATCTCAGAACTCAGAACAGTAGCATTGTCTCTCCATTTTCCATGTATCGAATAGCGCTGATTCTTACTGTGCTGGAACTTCCTGATGGATTCCAGGAGTAGAGCATACCCACTAAACATTGTTGTGGTATGGAAAATATCTCAAGAATATTGAGGCTAAATAAAAACAGAAATGGTCACTTCAGTCTTTCCAAGTTTATAAACGTATTGAAATGACAACAAATCTCTCTCAGTATTATCAGAAATAACAGACTAAATAATGTACTGTACAACATTACATTACAACACATGCATGTCAGCTGATAGTTACTGATGAGCGAGGTCAGAAGGGTCACTGCTCTCTGATAGAGATACACACTATCAGAGAGGTTTGAGTGCACACACTAAATGTCTCACAGTGTCAGCGCTCCCCTGTGAAAAAAAACACAAATTACATGAAGGCATATTTTTCAATAAACCAATTGAAGCTTATAATAATTTAAAAACGGTGTAATAAATGTTCTCCAAATGTCCCCAACATTACAAAGAAAGGGGCAAAACTCAGGATGAGAGGGGGATTACACAGCATGCAAGAACAGGAAGTGCACAGGAAGGGACTTTGGCCACTCAAACCAACGGTGATTAAATATTTTTCAGGAAGTTGTCAACATTCTGGTCAGCAGCATAGACATGGACTTTGATTTCTACAGACTTAAAGGGGTGCTAATATTCCTTTTGAAGTCTTCCCTCTCCTGTACATGTAAATGGTCTTCTCATTGATCTCATTCAAAACCAGTAGTTCAGCAACCAATCAAACCAACAACCAAACAAAGATCATAGTAAATAAGTCATTTAATAATGTAATATACAGGATTATATAAACAATGGCATGGATATGATGTAATATTAAAATATGTTGTTCATGAAACTAAAAACATCATACAAAATCATCAGAGCATGAAATCATCCGCCACTCACACTGAGCCACAGAACGAATGTGGACGCAGATCTGACACAAATCATTCCTAATGATCGGGCACACAGTGTCGCTTAGTTCAGTCATTGAGTCATTAGTCCAGGGGCAGGCTGGGAGATTTGGGGCCCTAGAAAAAAGGGCCAGCAGGTGTTAAAGGAGAAATAAGTAACATCTGTGTGCACTCATAATAATCATCTATGCTGTCAAATTACACACAATTTTGCACACAAAATACAAGGATATTACATTAAACAACCTTTAATACACTGTGTATGCGATGTCAAAGATAACACTTATGTTTTAATTGTAAAGAATATGCATTAGTAATTTTCTCCTAGCTATCAACAGTTCCAGATGCAGCAGGAAGCCGTTTCAAACCATGGAGTATTTTTAAAGACTTAGACTCCTTTCTCAGGAGTTGGTGGAGACCAAAACGAAGCTAAAAGAGGGTTAGGACTGGACATGGAGGCTGAAGAAGAGTTATGACCAAGCTTAATAATATGTTGTTTATAATTCATTCTAGATGACAGTGCAGCTCTAATTATTAGTTAAAAATGTAATATGTTGTAAACTAATAGAAAGTCATTTGGGTTTGTCCATTCCTCCTTCAGGGCTCGGTAGAAACTGGACCACATGCATACCTAATTTTAACTCTTGTACCTGTCTTACAGGGGACAAAGGCTTAAGTGAAACTATTTCATTATATAATCAAGGCGTGGCCTTAAGAGTGAAGTAGTAGTTTAGAGTCTTATTATCTTTAATTCACTGGGCCCCTTTAGCTGGGACCATCGGCAGTCTCCTTCCTTTAAATAACCTTAAATCACTACACTATGCATTTAGGAATGGGTGCAGTTGAGGGCACCTGCCACTCTGACGGAGCGTGTCAGAAGTGACTCGTGACTTATGGCAGGTAGCTTGACAATGGAAAGAATGTATTGCACACATTCCTTTCAGCAGGAAGAACCAGTTGGAGGAGGTGGACGGATAGCAGCTCTCTGTCTCTGTGCTTTAGTTACAGAGACAGCCTGTCTGAAAGTGCATTGAGTTGTCTAACAAAGACATGTGTCCTCACCAACTGCTGCATCCAGACACACTCAGGTGTGATCACATGCAGATCAAACATTTTAGATCCTTCACTTGACCGCAATGAGTGGACTTTTTAATTACACTTCAATCTGTGAACTTGTTCATGCTTGGATTCAGGTGATTTGGATTTATTTTCAGTGCAGAAAGAATAGTTTATTTGTGTCTTCCAGTGTCTCACAGCCGGCTCAGTGTGCTAGTACCGGGCGGCATCGTCGTACGAGGTCACGTCCATGTCGAAGAAGTCCTCCAGCTTCCACTGCAGCGTCTCGAATGTGGGCCGGTCCGGCTCGTCCTGCTTCCAGCAGTCCGTCATTATGTCATACATGACTTTGGGGCAGTTGGGGGGGGCATGGCATCCTGTAGCCCTGGGGAACCCTCTGAACCACCTGGTAGTTGGTCATGGCTGGAGAAAAACACAAGGACAATGGTACTTATCTGGCAGACAATTCTTTTCTATAGTCAGTTTACCTGAAGGGTTTTGAGACCTTTGGAAAGTTACTTAAAATCATAGAATTCTGAATACAATGTTTTCTAAATCTCAGAGAATGATTTATGAGCAGCAAGATGAGAGTCTCACCGGGATAAGGCATCTGTCCAAACGTCATGATCTCAAACAGCAGGATTCCAAAGGACCAAACATCTGATTTAATGCTGAACTTGTTGTCGTGCATGGCTTCCGGAGCGGTCCACTTCACAGGTAATTTAGTTCCTTCTTTGGCTTCATACACATTTTCATTCTCTTTCTAAAAACAAGACATTATAGTTTGCAACTGTCAGTCAGCTTCATCACACACACACACACACACACACACACACACACACA
>CALSBZ010039795.1:541-15635 GCA_943591055.1 Gobionotothen gibberifrons | reverse complement strand
ACCCCTTGGTCTCTTCCCAGCTGGACGTGCCTGGAACACCTCCCTAGGGAGGCGCCCAGGTGGCATCCTAACTAGGTGCCCGAACCACCTCAACTGGCTCCTTTCGACGCGAAGGAGGAGCGGTTCAACTCCGAGTCCCTCCCGGATGACTGAACTTCTCACCTTATCCCTAAGGGAGACGCCAGCCACCCTGCGGAGAAAACCCATCTCGGCCGCTTGTATCCGCGATCTCGTTCGTTCGGTCATGACCCATCCTTCATGACCATAGGTGAGGGTAGGAACGAAAATGGCCCGGTAGACAGAGAGCTTTGCCTTCTGGCTCAGCTCTCTTTTCGTCACAACGGTGCGGTAAAGCGACTGCAGTACCGCTCCCGCTGCTCCGATTCTCCGGCCCATCTCACGCTCCATTGTTCCCCCACTCGAGAACAAGACCCCGAGATACTTGAACTCCTTTACTTGGGGTAAGGACTCATTCCCTACTTGGAGTGGACAGTCCATCGGTTTCCTGCTGAGAACCATGTCCTCAGATTTGGAGGTGCTGATCCTTATCCCAGCCGCTTCACACTCGGTTGCGAACCGATCCAGTGAGTGCTGAAGGTCGCAGACCGATGAAGCCATCAGAACTACATCATCTGCAAAAAGCAGTGGTGCAATCCTTAGTCCACCGAACTGCAGACCCCCTCCCCCCCGACTACGCCTCGAAATCCGATCCATGTATATTACAAACAGGATTGGTGACAAAGCGCAGCCCTGGCGGAGGCCAACCCTCACCGGAAATAGGTCCGACTTACTGCCGAGGATCCGGACACAGCTCTCGCTTTGGGAGTACAGAGATTGGATGGCCCTGAGTAAAGACCCCCTCACCCCATACTCCTGCAGCACCTCCCACAGTAACTCCCTGGGAACCCGGTCATACGCCTTCTCCAAGTCTACAAAACACATGTAGACTGGATAAGCGTACTCCCAGGCCCCCTCCAGGATTCTTGCGAGAGTAAAAAGCTGATCCGTTGTTCCACGACCAGGACGGAATCCGCATTGTTCCTCCTCAATCTGAGGTTCGACAATCGGCCTGACCCTCCTTTCGAGTACCTTAGAGTAAACTTTCCCGGGGAGGCTGAGTAGTGTGATGCCTCTGTAATTGGCACACACCCTCTGATCCCCCTTTTTGAAAAGGGGAACCACCACCCCGGTCTGCCACTCCTTCGGTACTGTTTCCGACTTCCACGCAACGTTGATGAGACGTGTCAACCATGACAGTCCCTCAACACCCAGAGCCTTCAGCATTTCTGGGCGGATCTCATCCACCCCCGGGGCTTTGCCACTGTGGAGTTGTTTGACTACCTCAGCGACCTCCCCCCGGGAGATTGGTGTTGATCCCCCGTCATACTCCAGCTCTGCCTCTAACATAGAGGGCGGAGTTGTCGGGTTCAGGAGTTCCTCAAAGTGTTCCTTCCAACGGCCCAACACTCCATCAGTTGAGGTCAACAACGTCCCATCCTTACTGTACACAGCTTGGATGGTTCCCTGCTTCCCCCTCCTGAGGTGTCGGACAGTTTTCCAGAACAACTTTGGTGCCGCCCGAAAGTCCTTTTCCATGTCTTCTCCGAACTTCTCCCACACCCGCTGCTTTGCCTCGGCCACGGCTGAGGCTGCTGCCCTTCGGGCCTGTCGGTGCCTTGCAACTGCCTCGAGAGTCCCCCGGGATAACAAATCCCTGAAGGCCTCCTTCTTCAGTCGAACGGCTTCCCTGACCACCGGTGTCCACCAGGAGGTTCGAGGGTTACCGCCCCTTGAGGCACCTAAGACCTTGAGACCACAGCTCCCCGCCGCGGCTTCGGCAATAGAGGCTTTGAACACCGACCACTCTGGTTCAATGTCCCCAACCTCCACAGGAATGCCCGAAAAGCTCCGCCGGAGGTGTGAGTTGAAGACCTCCTGAACTTGGGCCTCCTCCAGACGTTCCCAGTTCACCCGAACTACACGTTTGGGCTTACCAGGTCTATCCAGAGGCTTCCCCCGCCACTCGACCCAACTCACCACCAGATGGTGATCAGTTGACAACTCCGCCCCTCTCTTTACCCGAGTGTCCAAAACATACGGCCTCAGGTCCGATGATACGATAATGAAATCGATCATGGACCTTCTGCCTAGGGTGCTCTGGTACCACGTACACTTATGAGCATCCTTATGTTCGAACATGGTGTTTGTTATGGCCTTCCATGACTAGCACAGAAGTCCAGTAACAAACCACCACTCCGGTTCAGATCAGGGGGGCCGTTCCTCCCAATCACGCCCCTCCAAGTGTCTCCATCGTTGCCCACATGTGCGTTGAAATCTCCCAGCAAGATTAAAGAGTCCCCTTCAGGAGCCCCATACAGGACTCTTTCCAGGGTCTCCAAGAAGGCCGTGTACTCTGAACTGTTGTTTGGTGCATAAGCACACACAACAGTCAGAGTTTTCCCCCCCATAACCCGCAGGCGTAGGGAGGCGACCCTCTCGTCCACTGGGGTAGACTCCAACAAAGAAGCACCCAACCGGGGACTTGTGAGTATCCCCACACCCGCCCGGCGCCTCACACCTTGAGCAACTCCGGAGAAGAATAGAGTCTGTGCGTAGAGGTGAGCCCAACCAGATCCAACTGGTACCGCTCCACCTCCCGCACAAGCTCCGGCTCCTTCCCCCCCAGAGAGGTGACGTTCCACGTCCCCAAAGCCAGCTTCTGTCGCCCTGGTCTGGTCCGTCGAGACCCTCTGCTTTCACTGCCACCCTTTTGGTAGCGCACCCGACCCCATCGCTGTTTCCCGTAGGTGGTGGGCCCGCGGGACGGAGAAGCGGAGGTGTTGTCCACGTTGCCTTTTCGGGCTGTGCCCGGCCGGGCTCCGTGGCAAGCCCGGCCACCAGACGCTCGCCGATGAGTCCTCCTTCTGGGCCTGGCTCCAGAAGGGGACCCCGGGCTTCCTCCGGGCCGGGTATCCTCACTTCTATGTTCGTCTTTCATGAGGTCTTTTTGAACCAATCTTAGTCTGGCCCCTTGCCTGAGACCAATTTGCCATGGGAGACCCTACCAGGAACACAAGGTTCCAGACAACACAGCCCCCAGGTTCATCAGGGCACACAAACCTCTCTATCACGGTAAGGTGCTGGTTCTTCAGAGAGGCAGATTTGTCCATTTCAGAATAATATATATGATATGTTTTATAATAATTGATCATGAAAGTGTTCTCAAAGCTGGTAAAGGTGCAGCTAGTTTGAATGACTTTGTATACTGCAGGGTAGAACTAAAGTCTGATTTAACACTTGTTTATATTTCACATCATTCATCCACATCTGTAAAGTAACTAAAGGGATTCAATACATGTAGTGGAGTAAAAGTACACCATTTACCTCTGAACTGTAGAGGAGAAGAAGAACAAAGTAGCAAAACATTGAAATACTTAAATAAAATACAAGTATCTCAAAATTGTACCCAAGTATAGTACTTGAGTTTATGAACTTAGTTACTTTACACCAGTGGCTATAAAGACAGAAAGACTAAGCCTTGCACAGAGGCATGAAAATACATTTTCAAAATGCTCCAACAGTGCTGCCAAAATTATAAACTGACTGCGACACAATTAAAATAAATGCTTTTATATATTTCTATTAGATGTGACTCTTTGGCGTTTCTGTTATTATTAACACTGCTGCTTTAGTTGTTCTGACTGCTAAAATCCTCTGTTATTCTTAATTTCGGATCCTTGTCACCTTTTTCATACCTGATAAGTTTGCATCCCTGTATTATGCATACAATAAAAACTCAACAAATATATTGATCCTTGCTTAACCAGCTACCTTTACTCTATTGTCTAACCTTTGCGAGATCTCGCAATACTTTTGCGAGATATCGCAATACTTTTGCGAGACCTCGCAAAACTTTTCATTTAGCTCAATGTACTTCCTGGTCAGTTCGGCTGCTACGGCAACACAGAAACCACAACAATGGAGTGGTTCATCGATTTTACTTTGAGCTTGGCAATATAAAGATATAACATCAGTGCTTGTTGTCTACCTTGCTATGATTGTAAAGTCATGTTGTTTGTATTTTTACAACGTTATGTTCATGAGTTATTGATCCACGAAATTCGAATCTGTCAATAACTCAGCTCAGAGGGACGTGCATGTCCCCTCGCTCTGAGTGTTCTCTTGAGGTGTCTTCACTTATGTGAACCCCTTTATATATACAGTCTACAGATGAAGCACTTCATTTCGGACAGTTTGAAACGCAAGGGCAGTGATTGGTAAGTGGTCTGCCCTCGCTCAAGGGAAAGCCTCCAGCTTGACTTGAGACCGCCCCCGTTATAAATAAATGTAATTATAATGAAGCCAGCTGCAATGGATCATTGAAAACCTGAAATTGAAAATCTGGCAACGCCCTCTTGGAAAATAGTGGGAGGGCTTGACCTTCCTCGAAACTGGTCGTAGGCAGGAACAGGTAAGCTGGAGTCCGAAATTAAGTGCTTCATCTGTATGTGTGAAACCCGTGCCTATTGCCAAGCATATGGGATTAGTTTTGTATCATAAAGATAAAGCAACACTTTCTCAGAATAAAGCAAAACTATGAGTTTAAAAGAAGAAAAAAACTGAGTCAATCAAAATAAAATAAATTTCAAAAATAAAACTATAAGTTGCAAACAAATCATTTGTGTAATCATGCAAACTATAAGTCTTTTTTCTTTGTTTTAACATAGGTTTTTGTTTGCAGTTCTTGTTTCTTCTTTCTCAATGATCAGACTTTTGCTCTCGCTGCAGCTCTCTCTTTTGCGCTCCCTCATTTTTTGTTTGATATTTTGACACAAACATCCCAGGTGGGTGGGACTTTTAGGGGTGTGTCCCCATTCTCTACTCAGTTTTTGAGTGACAGCCCACTACACCACATATCATACAGTGCAACTCATGCAGCAAACTCCGGAGTCCCCTCGGCCTTGTTAGTGTCGGTGTCTCCTGGGGAGTTTCATGAACATATCGGACTTCTCTTATGGATTGCTGTGCATTATACTTGTGTTGTGTAGTTTATACTTTATTCCAACTTTAAATATTGTAATACCTGAACACACTGTTGCTGTTAAATAATTTCCCAATTTGGGATTGATAGTGTCTGTCTATTTATTTATTTTATAGATAAAAAAAACACATCTATGTATTTTCAAGCTAAAGGTGATACACAATATAAACTCTATACTATTATTTTTTCAAAGACATGTTACATTTCAAAAGCATATATTGCTATGTTTAGGACAAACAATTAAAGACTGCTTTAATTTAACAAATTCTACAATATAAAAGTGGCAGATTTGCTTTATTATACGGACCAGACCTAGGCTGCATACCAACACAATTAGGAACATGCTCGCATCTTACTATGTTGGTCTGAAGAGCTGAAGCATTCATACACAATGGATACACACTGTGTTGTCTCATTCTATATCCTGTGAGAAAATGATATACATTTAGCATTAAAAACTCAACATACTATTCCTGAGGAAGATATGAATCATCAACAGATTTGAATGGAATCTCTAACATTTTCATGTAGAATAAAGACAAAAGAGTGATTATAAAAATTAAATTTATTGAAATTTGAACCAGAAGATGAAGTCTCAAAGAATGTTTTAAATAAAAGGACATAAAACAAAAAGGTGGATAATAATAAAATATATTAAATGTATATGTAAAGACATTTGGTCAAATGAAATTACACTGAGCCAGTGATGACAGCAACGCCCAGCGTGGATGAAGCTGGTGCAGGTCTCTCTTCATGCTCTCCGTGCTGTCCCCTCAGAGTAAGTGGGGAAATGGGATAATACTCTGGACACCACGCTGTCTCAATGATCCACACTGTTAATATGAGAGGAAAATAAATGTTTTAGGAAATGAAAAATATGAAGTTAACAAATAAAACACAGCTCAGACAGCACAGTCATGGACTGTAGGTTTTCCTACAAAGAGAAGTAGTAAACTCAGCCTCCATCGATTTTCACATCAAATTAGCGTGTTAATAAAATAAGCTATCATGGCTTATACTTGCATATCTAAACAGAATCATGAGAGCCTGTTGGTAGAGTCAGTCACACGAGTCCGTTTGAGTGTGTGCGCCGGTGTCTGAACGCTCACTGCTAGCTATGTAGCTAACTGTCCCTGCTATTAGGCTAGTACTAGCTTGCATTGTTATGGATCTAAAGGTAGCAAAAGCTAACTTTCATAGCACAGCTTTACTTTACTTCTCACTTAACACAATAAAGAAACAGACCGTATAGTACAGCACAAACAACACAAATGATCAATACTTACATATATTTTCACTTGTAGTATTATAATAATTGAAATGCTGGTTCTTCTGGGGATCTTCTGTCCACGCTCAGCTACCGCACCGCAGCTGCCTGCACTGACTGTACAATCGCTGGAGGACTGGGCTGTCACTCAAAAACTGAGTAGCCAATGGGGACACACCCTTGAAAGTCCCGCCCACCTGGGATGTTTGTGTCAAAATCTCAAACAAAAAATGAGGGAGCGCAAAAGAGAGAGCTGCAGCGAGAGCAAAAGTCTGATCATTGAGAAAGAAGATACAAGAACTGCAAACAAAAACCTATGTTAAAACAAAGAAAAAATACTTATAGTTTACATGATTACACAAATGATTTGTTTGCAATTTATAGTTTTATTTTTGAATTTTATTTTATTTAGCTTGACTCAGTTTTTTTCTTCTTTTAAACTCATAGTTTTGCTTTATTCTGAGAAAGTGTTGCTTTAGACTTTAGATACAAAACTCAGGGGCGGGGCTTCAGGGGGGGCTGTAGGGGCAGGGCTCCCCGGGCCCGGGACGGTCGGGACCCAATGGGGGCCCGTCGCCGAGGCAACAGGCTCCGCCCCCGAGATATTCGCCGGCGGGCCCTGCTGCCTCGCGCCACTGAGCGCACTGACGTTCGTGGTCATATTAGGTATAAAGCATTTTAGCCTATAATATGAGTTGAACTTGTGCTGCTATTTTCATACTCACATTTAACATTAAAACATGAAAATTGCAAGTGAATCCCTTCTATTGTCTCCAAATGTATTTTGGGTAAAATCGTCATCAACAGCCGTCCATCAACATCATACGTAAATGAACGTCAACGTCATCATCAATCACTTGTCATTCAACAGAGCACTGCCTAAGCATGAGCAGTTATAAACACAAAAGTGGAGCTACAAAACGCAAAGAAAAAGATAAAAAGGACCAAGGAAAAGCCAAATTGTCCAAGCTAGATGGATATTTTTTTCGCCCTACTCCTCCTCCTGCGGGAGATGAACCTGAAGTTGTTGCCACTGCCAGCCGTGTTTCATCCCCGAGCCCCAGCCCGCCAACAACGTTATGGCGCATTCACACTGCAGCGCGGAGCTCGCTTTAAGCGTGCCGAACCGTGTGGGGCCTGTTTTTGGTTGCGCTCACACTAGGCCTAGTTCCGCCCCGGGGGTACTTTTTCTACTTTTTTCTGTCCCGACAAAGTTATGGTTCTATCGAGGCCAACAAGCGGGGCCAACAACCGGGCGGAATATGCTAAACATATTTGACCGTGATTTAATTGTATTACACGTTTTAAAATGATGCCGAAGTAACAACATACTGATACCGGTTAGTACAAATCATGAATTAATGCTTTGACAAGTCTGCAGACAGACGGCAGGCGAAGAACCTTTTAAAATGCGTGATGCATCTTCTTATTACAGACACATGCATTTCCAAACATTCGGTCTACCTACGCTGTAAAATGTATTATCTCTTCGATTTACACGCGGCATCTATTGCACGTCTGTCCGCCCTGGGAGAGGGATCCCTCCTCTGTTGCTCTCCCTGAGGTGTTCTCCCATTTTCCCCTTTAAACTGTGGGTTTTTCTCCGGAAGTTTTTCGGAGAAAATCGGGAGGTCGGCTAAGCTAACGCAATATATGCTCCGACCGTACACACTCACAACAACGGCCTATACAGACATAAATAAGCCAGCGAATGTATTCACCATGACACAGACAGTCTGTGGTTTGTACTTGTTTATAACTTTTGTCTAGTTTCTTAACAGATATGAGGAGCTGTGAGCTTGAGTGCTAATTGAAGATGACGTCACGGCTCCGCCTACACTGCGTTACTATAGTAACTGCCCCAGCTCCTAAACTGTAATGTGAGCGCAGCATTAAAGTGAGCCAGGCCTAATAAGGCCTAACCAAAACAAGCCAAACCAAACCAAACCAAACCAAACCAAGCCTGCAGTGTGAAAGCGCCATTAGTGGGGGTTAGCCAGATTTACAGGTAGGCTACAATCACGGACACACACTGTCTGACAGTGTCACAGGACAAGGATGAGGATTTACACCAAGCTGCCCAGCGGCTGAGAGAGCACTACAGTCGGGACATCGCCGCCAGCTTCCCTGGCCAGCTGCTTTCTTTCAGAACCTGTTTCAGGGACCAAATACAAAAACTAAAATCTGCCGCGGATCTGGTAAAAATGCTCATTGTTTACAACCCAGCAGTAACATCTACATTCAGTGAGGTTTGCACAGCCTTCATCTTATTTCTGACTCTTCCTGTCACCGTGGCAACCGCCGAGCGCTCTTTCTCCAAATTAAAACTCATCAAAAACTATTTGAGGAGCACGATGGGACAGGAGAGACTGAGTGGACTGGCCTTGTTGTCCATCGAAAGTGACCGAGCCAAGAAATTGGACATACAGCGGATTGTGGACGAGTTCGCGGAGCGCAAGGCTCGCCGAGTACCCTTCAAGTAGTGGTGAGTACACTTCAAATTTAATTTGTACAGTAGCCTACTTGTACGTGAATGTATGGGCCGCCGTGCCAATTTTACACTGCTCTGCTCTCATGGTTGCTGCTGGCTGTCCATGGTGAATGGTGTGTCAGAAATGTAGTCATTTTATTAGGCTATGTTTTCGTTGTCCTTGTGGTTTGTTGGACTTTATGTCATGTTATATCATTATTATCTCTGATATATATTTCGTTTCTATACCCTTTGTAGAAACGAAATCTTAAATATTACACCTTTTCTTTAGTTACTTTTCTTTCAAACATTGTTTTAAATTGTAATCTTACTGACTGAGCGACTTTTTACGCACGAGCGTCAGATTACCACCCCGGACTCCCGATATTTTTGTCAAGCTTTATTGGGTTTAAAGGGCCCGGTCATGTGGCCCCGCCTCCCCGCCCGGGTCTGATATGTGCCGCCAGTGACAAAACTAATCCCATAGAGGAGGGAGAGGAGTGCTTAGGGACCGTCTACAAACTGCAACGGGGTTTTGCGAGATCTCGCAAAACATTTTCTTTTGTTCAAATCTTTTTTTTTTTCTTCTCCATGTCCCCTAGGGCAGCGGTTCTCAAACTGTGGTCTGCGGACCACGTACTGCAGGTGGTCCGTGGAAAAAAAGTTAAATAAAATCCACTTTTTACTATCAAGGATTTTTGGGGACCACCTCATGTGACTTGCTCTATCGAAATCAGTCACATTGACCCGAAGACACATTTTGAGTTGTATACACAGTTGGAAAGAGGAGATTCCTAGCTTTCTAATGATATCAGGCAGTGGGGTAGTGGTTGTTGGGCTCATCGGACATTTATGAGAGAAAATCTCTAATGTCCGAGTGCAAGTGAATGCACCACAAGACACGAGCCTTGTTACCCCTCTCCCGGCCCTGGCGCGAGCGTGGAAATATGATTGCCGGCGATTTCATTTGAACTGGACGGCGCAAAACGAGAAGCATCCGGATTTACTGGAACGAGGTATTTGCAGTCTACAATGACAGAGAAGAGGCTGTCAAGTTTAGCTGTACTCAACATTGAATCAAAACGCACTAAAGCTTTGGATCTTAATCAGTTTGTGAGGCGTTTTGCTGAACAAGATGGTAATCGCCGCATCATAACAGTGATTGACAGCTGATAGGAATAATATGATTGTTAATATTATCATATTAATTCAGACACACATTGATCAGACAGTTAATTAAAGGAGGGGTAGGTAAGTTTGAGAAACAGCCTCGAGTGCACAAAAATTCAAAAGTACACAGCCGAAAAGAATCCGCCCTACTTCCTACAGAGCACCTCCTCCAACACACATGAACGTGCACAAGATCATGATAATGAATGTAAAACAAATGTATAATAAAGTTATTGTTATTTTTGAAGCTAGCATGTTTGCTTTGTGAAAATATATTACAAATGTTACGTCTAGCTGACGAGAGCAGGCTGCGGTAACCAAATCAAATCAAGTTTTATTTATATAGCACATTTATAAACGATTTTTGATCGAGCCAAAGTGCTGTACATATAATAAAAATAGCCTACAGTAGGGACACTTTACATTAAATACAACAGCACAGATTATTCAGAATATCAATATGAGAAAAACGACACCCTCTATCCTTAGAACGTAACGTTACATATCAGGCAAAAAAAAGGTTATCAATACTACACAGCCCAAGTTGGTTTTGAATGTTTATTTGAAATATTTAGCGTATTCATCTATCATGTTTGTCGACGAACGAAATACAGTACCTAGCTACGCTAGACAGCGTCTGCTAAATGAGTAAATATAAATGCTATGCTACCTAGCGTTTGTTTGTTATTATCGGTGACACATTGGGACACACAGGGGAGAGCAACATACAGTTCAGCTATGCTGCATACAGACAATGTGTTGTGTGGCAATATGGAGCCCTGGGACAGGGTCACAGAGTGATTATTCCCAGTTGCTGTGTCTGGAAGATACGCGACCGGTACCCAGATCCACATATAAGCTCACAACAGTCCAAGAGAAAAAGAGTCGAGCATGGCGTCAGCTCCGGCCCGGGTGTGCTCCATAAGTAGTCGCCATCGTTGAAAAGCAACTCCGATATTGACTCTGGTTTGACTTCTCCTAGTTCCCACTTTCTTTTTCTTCATAATTTGCTGCATTACAGTTCTTCTTTTGCGACCTGTAGGCGATGGTGAAGCAAACTCTGCCATGGTGAACGCGTCCTGCTGCCGAGCTCAGGAGGACTGAGCCGCTGCAGGAGGACTGACCGAGGAGCTCACGGGAAACGCGCGCAATGCAATGACGGCGCGCGCAAGTGCACGAGTGTGTGTGTGTGTGTGCACGAGATTGAAGGCTGACAGAGAGGTCGGCCAACCAGTTATTTTAGCCGGCCCGGCTAAAATAATTGGTCGTAGTTTTTACAGTATTACGGCTTCCACAGATGATTTTTTTTTATGGATTTTTTTTCAAAGCACTTAGAATATGCATTGCTATCAGGATATTAAGAGCATTCCATGGAATATAACAAAAAGTGTATCTCGAGCCGGTTTCTCAAACTTACCTACCCCTCCTTTAATGTACTTATTGCAGCAGTCTGCATAGATTTGGTTCCCTTGCTGGTCTAAGAGTGAAACAAACTAATTCAGTTATTGTTCAGTTAAAATGCATTCAATTATGTCTGCCACCTTATATATCTCTATTTAAGGCTTTACTGATGTGCCACAAGTATGTCACCTATTGTTATTCAGTTAAAATATCAATATTTTGGCTTTCCAAGTTAACATTGATTGATATGACTGCGATTAAATCAGCATATACTTCTGCCAGGGGATGCCACCCCTCAAAATCTCCTGCCACCCTAGATCCACCCCTGAGTAGGCTATATTTTTCGTTTCGTTTATTTAATAGCCTAAGTTAATTTCAGGACAACTTTGGGAATTTTGTTTGTTTGTTTTGAGATTTAAATAGATTTTGAAAGTGGAGATAGAGAGAGAGAGAGAAGCAGCGCCGTCTGCTTTTTGCAGTACAGTATCTAAAGTAGGACTAAGCATAGTGGTAGTTTTTTGTATAGCTGTCTGCCCCGTTGTGTGAGTGCACTGCACACTTGTGGCATTGTTTGGGATGACCTAATTAAAATACCGTCCGCCGTCCTCTTTGAGAAACATACACAACGCAGACAGACACCGGTCACAAAAGTATCAGATAGGCTTCAATTTACTTTTGATTGTCTATAATTAACTATAAAAAAATACCGGCGTTTTAACACTACATGTATATTATGTACTTATTTTTACGGTTTGCATATGAGGTGGTCCGCGAAAATCCTTGATAATAAATAGTGGTCCGCATAAACAAAAAGTTTGAGAACCCCTGCCCTAGGGGGCTCCGTACATTCGTGGCACAATTCAAACGGGATCAAAAGATAACTTTTATCTCTCCATTGACTTCAATGTATATTTTCCCGCTTCCGGGGTCCCATGAGCTCCCTCGGAAGGGGAGGGACTTCGCGAGCTGGCAGCCGGAAGCTGTGATCAGCTGATGGAGGAGGAGCTGCACGAGAGGTGAGCCATCTTCCCCCGGCAGAGTAATAGATCCTGGACGACAGGAATACGGGAAATCATCTGGGGATCCCGGTGTCATTTGGAGGCAGAGACGTTTGATTAGACGCCAGGACAGCCGGTGTCCGTCGGGCTGGAGGAGATGTGAAGGACTCATCAGGACTTGAGCAGCAAGCTGAAGGAGGAATATATCGCTGTCAGCTTCAAACGTCAGAGAGGAGGCTCCCATACTAATACAAAGACAGAACAACATCGAGCTAGGAGGGGAGGGTTAATGCCGAGAAATGAACAGTTGTTTGCCTATGAAAATGCAAAAGTCTAGAAGATATGCAATATAAATAAGCGTCTACGAGAGGAGTTCGAAAGGTGTAAAGCGTTATTATCACTAGTACATGTAAACAAACAGCTACTCAAGCTAGCTGAGGTTAGCCGATTGGGGGCTAGCTCTCTGGACTGGTGCTAATACACAAGGCGTAGCTAATATAAGGCAGTTTACGGGAGCAGGGCGAAGGTGAACCGCTCTAAACACACTGGACGTCGGATCAGAAAACATTTACCTTTAATATAGTTGTTCGCAGTCGATGACAGCCTTGTGTGTTATCAGACGATGCCGCTATTAGCATAATTAGCCTGTCAGCTAACGGTGAAATGTTAATTGCAGCCCAGCATAATAACACTAAACTCACACAGTACATGTAGAACAAAGATGTTACTAATGCTACGTGTGTTTTTCACATGGATTAGTAAAGCATATGTATCTTTGAAATAAGAGTAAGCACGTTAAGGACTGGCGTGACTGTTAATGCTACAACGGTACATCTAGAGACCCGGGGAGTCTGGTGGATAGACAGAGTAGGACGAGGATGGTGGAAAATAACTTTTGGAAGATTTAATCGCATTGCCATTCCTAGCCAGCTATTCGTTGTACCCGCCTTCATGCCTGCATACCGTTAGTGGGTGGACATTTGTAGTTTTGCATAGTAAAACGTTACTCTTGTTTTATTTGTGAGAGTAAAAACACTTGGCTGAGTCCGTGGTGTCAGTGAACAGAGCAGAGGGCCTCAGTTCACTCAGGCTGGAGCCACAGCTCAGCCTGGCAGCATGGACAGAGCCGCGATACATCTAAACTAGTTGTTTGCTTTAAATAAGTTTAAAAAAAACACATCTTAACAAAGGAGAATTTACTCAAAGATACTTTGTAATCGTAGTTGTTTGTGCATATTTTCCTCCAGACTATTCAGAGGAGATCACTGCATGGCCAGTTGTATTATGTAGCTGTGCGGCCCAGCGGTAAGCCTCTCAGCTGTGTTTTGGTTGCTAGTGGCCTCCCCCTCCCCCTCCCCCAGTCTTCAGACTCTGATTCTCCCCGACTGTTGGACACAGTCCGCCGGGTTTCCCCTTCATTCCTGCTCTAAAGAAAGGCCGTGGCCTCAGGTCGCAGTCCCCTGGACTCCGGGCCGTTAAAAAGTGGATGTAATGGAACTGATGTTTGCCGAGTGGGAGGATGGGGAGAGGTTCTCCTTCGAAGACTCGGATCGGTTCGAAGAAGACTCTCTGTGCTCCTTCATCTCAGAGGCCGAGAGCCTCTGTCAGAACTGGAGGGGCTGGAGGAAGCAGTCCGCTGGACCCAACTCCCCCACTGTCAAGATCAGAGGTTGGTGGACACACATTCGTAATGATTTGGAACACTTAGATATTGCGTGAATGTTCTTAGTGACTGTGCAGAACTGAAGTCAGTTAACACAAGTTTAAATTACATAGCATGTATGACCTGTCGGAGAAAAAATATGTAACATCTACTTATAATGATATAACTCTAAAAGACAGATAAGTTGGAATGATACAATAGAGAGGCTTACTGGTTATTGTGGTAATATTGCAAACACTGGAGCTGGAGCTGATAGTATTCATCTGTCTACCCGAACCAGTTGGCTTTGTTAGTACAAAAGAAAATGTATACATTAGTAACTGAATTTATTTGGATTCAAGCAAAAGCATGGGGGCATTTTTTAGGTTTCAGTAGGCCAACAAACCAATACTCCAGTCACAATCTCAAATAGCCATTTTCCTCGTATTTGAATCATTTGCTTTTGTGTTATGGAAATGTTCGGGGAATGTGGAACCCCCCTGGCTACAGGTAGATGTGTTTCCTGACCACTAAGGTAGGGCTGGCATCACAGTGACTCACAATATGATACTGATCAAATCAATGCCCACGATGACTGTGGTATAACGGTAACACAATCATCTTAACATTGACGATCTGTTGGATAGATCAGTGTTGTGTAGAAAGAAAATTAACTAAAGAGACAAAAAGCAGGAATGACATGTGTATACTGCGTTGTGGTGTCAACTAGTGTGGAAGATTTTGAAATGAACCAAATTGAAGTGAAAAAAGTCACCAAGTGAGCAACTATGACACCTTGTCTTGTCAGGCGTAGACACATCACAATCAGTGTTTCCTACAGGCTTTCAAAGAGAATGCTGGGTTGATCCTGGAAGCCGGTGCATCTAGAACTGACCGTTTTCTACTAAGCTCACATTGTTTATGCACTACTGAGCATTTATAGAAGTGCTGAAGAAGGTAAAACAAAGTATCAAGGATATAATGCTCTATAAATGATCATAGATTTACAGCCGTTGTTATGAATGTGTGTGGTATATAAAGTCCCAGTGTCATGTCACATGCACTTCTAAATGTACTCCCTGCTCCAAAATGTTGTGCCGCCTAT
>CALSBZ010039793.1:0-18528 GCA_943591055.1 Gobionotothen gibberifrons | reverse complement strand
GAGAGAGAGAGAGAGAGAGAGAGAGAGAGAGAGAGAGAGAGAGAGAGAGAGAGAGAGAAACAAAAGAGGAAAAGAGATGCCTCGTTTATTTCCCCTGTGTTATTATCAGAAGTTACTGTAAACTTTCGAATCATTTAGTTAATCTACTTTTAGCATCATTCAAGTGCATCATTCCTTGATTTATTGTAAAATGAATCTGAACTTTTTTATCTGTTATGATGATAAACTGAAGCAATTTCTAAATTAACCCAATTAAGGACGCTGTTGTCGGTTCTAGTGTTAACAGAAATTTAAATTAAATATGTGTAATGGCAAATGCCATATATGATTTTCTTACCTGGAATTCTGCCTTTTTGAACATACTTTTTGATTGAGTCCTAGCTATATTCTCTGCAGTTCTTGGGGTTAATATTAATCTAATATGATTGTCATCGGTCTAAATTAGATTTCAAATGATTTACTGTGTATGTAATAAAGATCATAGTGTGGGTTGAATCCATTTTCATAACCACTGTCTTTTAACTGATGCGGAAATGTGGAAACTGGGCTTATTCATCAGAATTTCGTATGACTTGACTTGACTTGCTTGACCTGAGCAATGACTTGACTTGCTTGACTCTCACCACAGTGACTTGGGACTTGCTTGATACTTGTAGGTCAAGACTTGCTCATGACTTGCACATGTAGGACATACTCCCACCTCTGGTCATTATGTTAAGGAAGTAAATGAAGTGGTCCAATGGAGGCATTTACGATACAATACGATATTACTTTATTAGTCAGACCAAGTCTGAAATTTGATTTGCGTCACAGCAGCTCCATGTCCAACACCAACATAGACAAATATCCAGACACAAATACATGAAACACAAACAACAAACATTTAACATAACAGCACAATCAGTGAGAGAAAACATGCTCAAAGACCCTTCAGCGTGCATTTGATCTGGGATTTAGCTCTGTATTTACTATGAGGATTGACTGATGCACAAAGGAGTGCTTCAGTCTGACTTTATTGAATCGTGGGATCCTGTATCTCCTATTAGATGGTAGAAGTTCATATTCAATGTTCAGAACATGGTTTGGGTCAGAGATTATGTTGTTGGACAGCCTCACTAGTAGGGTTGGGTATCGTTTGAATTTCCACGATTCTGATTCCGATTCCGATTCTACTTTTCGATTCCAGTTCTTAACGGTTATCAATTGCCATTCTTTGAGGGGCAGAGTAAAAAAATGATACATGCTTCTTCCACCCAAAAAATTACATTTATTCGAGAAACTTTTACACAGGTGAGTTTTACGGTGGCCGGCAGGTGCAAACGCGGAACAACGGCCCAAAACGCATACATTAGCAGGAAACACCTGCAAATAATGGAATGAAAAACAAACAAACGCTGAAAACAAATACAACAGAAAAACGCTGCATTTACAGAAATGATGCAAACTAAATACAACACACAAACCCCGAAAACAAACGCAACAAAAAAACGCTGCACGATATGCAAAGTCCAAAGCACATACAAATTCCAAAACACATGCCAAAAAAAAACATTCCGGAAGTGGTCCAGGGCTCCAGGCCTCTAGGGGGCATGCTACGTGGAGCAGATTGATGTATGATGTTAGTAATTAAATCAATGTTGTAATGGCATAATTTAGCTTAAATGTTGATTTTATTGAAAAAACAGAAGTATTCACGCAAAATGTATGTTAAGCTTTTATTTTGAAAAGACTTCCACCAGAATCAGGAATACAAGTTTATTTTGAAAATCTATTCCGGAAGTTATCTCTGAAATACTGACGGAAGCTTGAACTCAATGTTAAACCAAACGTAAATATTATCAGCTGTTGAAATAAGAAAAAAGAGCCACAGGCGAGTGTGTAGAACCAAGGCGTGTTTAGTCATGTGTTAAATGTACGATGTAAATATCCTTTGAAAAAGTGTGTGCGGAAATAAGAGGACGAGCGGAAGTCATCAACAACAGAGATAGCGGACGGGAGGAGCCAAGCCTACTGTATTTAAGGAACGAAATATGTTTTGTTTGCCCCTTCTTTCATCCCACCCCCTCCCGGAGGACACGCTGCAGCTGTCCGCCTCTATTTACTGCTTTCTGTCTGATTCATTACCGCGCCACATTTGAATTAAAGTACCATTTGAAACTTAAGACAGAGACTCCATTGGTCTCATTTATCCTAAACTTCTCTCCTGGAACGCGTTAATTAAGAATAAGCTAACAATGACCAGACATAGAGAGAACGAACAAGAGTGCTGCAAATTGAAGCCGAAGTGGAAAAAAGTTGATATATAAGAAGGTAAGAGCGTCATATTTACCCAGCTAGCGTTAGCTTATTTGGTAAAAAAGTTTGCAAGTCAAGAGACAGCACTGTGCACCTAAATGTAACTCTTGACATCATATAGATATATTATAGGTGCAGAGAGGAGTTGGTTTATTGTGCCCCAATGTAAATCCTAATGTGAGAGTTAAATGACGGTCAAGAATATAATGTACCTTGGTCAGTTTGGATTTATCGTGGCATTTATTCTTAATTAAAGTGAATTTATTTGTATTTCAGTCAGTCATTTGTGTGTATGCAGGTGTGGGACATTCTAAATGTTCAAAAAGTGAGCACTCCAAGAATGGACAACAATTTGCCAGGGTCAAATAAAACATTGTCAACATATTATTTTGTGCCACAAGAAGCAGAATGTTTTAACAGTACAGTAGTTTGAATATATTTGTTGTTTACCTTTATCAGACCTCTCAGGCACCCACAACCAGCGTCTGATCGGGTAAGACTAATTAAAAATGTAATTATACCATGGAGGTTTGAATTTGTGAACATGAAATCAATAAATACCTTTGTGTGCACTTATTTCCTGGGTAAAAATAGGATGGAGCACCAACCCCATTCCAGGAAGAGGTCCAGTCTGCCCTGGGTCAGAACAACTTCTATCATGCATATATTATGTATTTGAAAATAATTATTCAACTGTCTTCTCACTGCAGCAACTACACACATGTGTATGCACTTATCATTAATGATAGCCAGTCTGAGCCAGAAGACTAAATGGAGCAAAGGTATTAATTGTTACTATTACCACTTAATGTTTCTATTCTATACTGTAAATCGTATTACTAGCTTCATCATTTAATATTACAATACATCACTTTGTCTTTCCCAGCACAGAATACCTGACTGCGGAGGACATTGTTGCAGAACTCTCTGCAAAAATAACAAATACATCTTGCAGCAGGTTCAATATTAATAGAGCCAATCCGCGGCTTCAAAGGTGCCTCATTCGATCCCTCTCAATCGACGTCAGTTAAGTTCACTGATGATGAGGGACAAACTGAGGATGGAGTGGACACTGGTGGTCCCAAGCCTGAGTTCCTGACCCTCCTTATGGAATGCCTGAGAATACGAAGAAAACATCACGTCAGCAACTGTTTGTGCCCCATGGCGGTGTGACTTTCCCAGCTGCTCACTGTCTCAAAATCTGATTCTAAATGTTTAATGTTCTCTATAAAGATAGAACTAATACACAATTATGAATGTATAATATAAACTGTTTTGAGTATTTAATCATGCATTGGTCTACAATTTAATGATGGCTTCTACATATTTCACATAAACAGACAATGAAAAAATGTGTCCTTCATGCTGATAACTAGTGTATGCATCTGCCAATTAGTATTCTAAACAGAGTAGTGTGTTGAATCCTTATTTCTTGAATTTGAAACAGATACAATACAAAAAAGTGAACTTACGGTTGTGTTCAACTTGCCACAGGAGCCAGTGAGCCACAGAACACTGGAACTGTCCCCAGATGTTGGCCACAGAAAGGACAAAACATGGCAGCCTGAAAAGACATACATTGATGTAGTAAATCCATTTAATCAAGTCAATCAAAAACACATAGTCTAAATAGTGGTTAGCTAAATGAATAGAAAGATACATCATGTTTACCGTTGAATCTGTGTTTTGTCTCTCTCTCCTTGAATGTCTTCTCTATATTTGTTCTTGAGCATATCTAATGCACACTACTCTCCTGTCATTACTTTGTCCCTCTTCACATGTTGTCACTTCTCTTTCTCTCTCTTTCTCTCTCTCAATTCAATAGCTTTATTAGCATGACCATAGTTACAGGCAATTGCAAAAGCTCTGTATAGTTGCAACATCTATACACAAATACATACATATAAACAAACTGCTAAGAATTCAAATGTCCTTTTCCCGCGGTACTCACTATGGCCCGTGTTATTTGCCTACACTTGATTTGTCATCTGTTCTTCCCTCACTTTATCTTCTCTTCACGTGAAGCTCTCCTCTCCTCAGCTGGTGTAGTAGTTAGGCACGCTAACGCTAGCTATATAAATATGACACTCTATGTATAAAAACAAAACAAAACGTACCTTCTCCACTTAAATGAACTTTCTTTCCTCCCGATTTCCATCACTCTTGTTCGTTCTCTCTATGTCTGGTCATACATCAATCTGTTCCACGTAGCGCGCCCCCTAGAGGCCTGGAGCCCTGGACCACTTCCGGAATGTTTTTTTTTGGTATGTGTTTTGGAATTTGTATGTGCTTTGGACTTTGCATATCGTGTAGTTTTCGGGGTTTGTGTGTTGTATTTAGTTTGCATCATTTCTGTAAAAGCAGCGTTTTTCTGTTGTATTTGTTTTCAGGGTTTGTTTGTTTTTCATTTCATTATTTGCAGGTGTTAATGTATGCGTTTTGGGCCGTTGTTCCGCGTTTGCACCTGCCGGCCACCGTAGAGTTTACAGTAATATTCACATTAATCAATCTGTTTATATTCACTGCTATGTAACTGTAACCTGAGAACCACTGAAGCTACAACAGTGCAACAGTCCAACTTTTAAAGGACCCCCCCCCCATTTAAAAACAGTTCTTGTTGAGAAAAACAAGCATATCTGCCTTCTCAGGCATACCGGGAAGAAATGTTTGAACATTTTAAAGTAAAATGCTTCAATCTGGTGCACTTTAAGTAGAATTACTAGAGACTAGATCTAGGGGGTACAACTCTAAACACCCATATGAAAAAGATCGGTTTACATTTTAATAATTAAATAAGTATGTGAACATAACCAATAACCTACTGTTAGAGCCACAATGAAGTCAGGGTTATTATTTCGAATTATAATTTGATGATGGAATGATTTATATTGCCGTGGTGAATATGTTTTGATGAAGTGATTGTTTATTTTTTATCGTAAATATGATCTTTTTCCGTGTACCTTCCGGTATTTAAGTGAGGTAATTGAGGACAGCCGGTGTGCACGGAGACCTGATGAGACGGGGAGCGGAACAGTTTTTTGACCGCAAATTGCAGTATAGTTTATATAGGAAAGCCACACCGAAATATTGCTTTAAATGTGTTATTTTCAGACTATTTAAGTCAATACTTTTTTGGTTAATAAATTAAATTTTTTTGACTGAAAACCTTCGGCTGCTTATTGTTTTTGGATTGCGTGTCGTCAACCCCGCTCTATAGTGGCAAGAGGAAAACTTGGATGCCATTACATCAAGTCAAAAAACTCCGTAAGGAAGAGACACACACCGTTTGGATTACCGGAAAAGACGGACACACCGGAGCTGACAGACGGGGCCGGTCGTGAGTAAATAAATGGAATAAATGCCTATACGCATTGATTGGAATGTCGGATGTGTTAAAGTCTAAAAGGAAATCATAACGGCGATGCACACATTGGAAGAGGAATGTAAATACCTGTGGATCGTCTGTGAAAAGAATGTGATTTGTTTGTGCAACAAAGGAAGCCAGGCGTGCTCTGTGAGACTAATTAAAGGAGCGCAACGTCTTTTACGCACGGCCTAAAAACAAACAAATAAATAATGTCGGACAATCCCAGGACTTCTGCTGATGCAGAAACATTGTTAAAATCACTCAAAGCCTCCCGCAGTGGGAAATTAGGAGCATGCACAAGGAAAATGAACGAAATGAAGGCCTTGCTTGTGGAGGATGGGAATGTGGAACATGTGAATGAAGCTTTGGAAATGTTTAAACAAAATATAAATGACTTGTGCAGTGTTCATGATTCCGTGCAACAGCTTTTATCAGAGGAAGAGAGAGAGGAGGATCGTGTGGACTGGTTTGAGCCAAAAATGACACATTTGAATGCATGAAAGATGTGGATGTGTGGAAAAGAGAAAGAATTGCACAATCAAAGATTCATCCCCATCACAGCATCTCTAATGTTTCACACAAGTCAAGGAGCTCAAAAACCTCTTCAGTCTCCTCAGCATGTAGAAGAGCGTCTGCTGAAAAGGCTGCCCTGCTAGCCAGAGCAGCTGGATTAAAGGACAAACATGCACTGCTATTACAACAAGCAACACTGGAACAAAAACAAATGGAACTGGACACAGAAATTGCAGCATCTGCTGCGAAAATAAAGGTTCTGCAAAGCATTGACGTGGAGGAAAAAATTGATGATCAAATTCAAGATGGAATGAATGCTTATCTGGAGGAAAGCAAAGAAAGAAGCACAGACACGTTGGATCCTGAAATTTCAGCCATGGAGTTCATGCCATTGGGCGCAGTGCCTAAAACACCACTTCAGAGGACTGTCATTAATCTTCACAGCCCTCAGCAACCCACAACACAGTTTAGATCTTTCAAAATGCCCACAATGCATAGCTCCACCCAACACAATAAAACCCATGATAACCTCGACACTGTTATACAGAGACAGAGAGATATTGCTGACCTCATCATTACGCAGCAGAAACTTACCTTGTTACCAGCAATGGAGATAAAAGTGTTTGATGGTGATCCACTTGAATATCAGTCCTTTATGCGAGCTTTTGGGGACGAGATCAAAGTAACCAGTGCTTATTTGGAAAAGGCAATGAACTGGACATCAATTAGACCGGATGATGGCAAAGCGTTTCAGGCTTATGCAATGTATTTAAGAGGATGCTGCAATGCTATGCAAGACTTAAAGTACATGGGTGAACTAGATATTCCTTCCAATCTAAGATCAATAATATCTAAACTCCCTTACAAACTGCGAGAAAAGTGGCGGACAGTGGCTTATCATATATTACAGAGAACAAAGGAGAGAGCTAGATTTCGTGACCTTGTGGAGCTTATGGAAAAACAAGCTAAAATACTCCTGGACCCATTATTTGGTGATATACAGGATCGCCACATCTCTAGCCCAAGGATGGCCACTAGGAGCCAACCCATGAGCCACAGAACACCTACAAGTAGAGGCAGCAGCTTCGCCACCATCATCGCAGCAGCATGTGATCAGGAGAGCAGCGCTGCACCATCAAACACAGAGCAGCGTGGCACCTTCAAGCAGCCACAAGGGGGCAGTCCTGCCTCTTTTTGCTACTTTTGTAAAGGCAAGCACGTGCTGACTGATTGCCATCAGTTCAAAAATCATCCACACAAGGAAAAGGTTGACTTTTTGAAGATAAATGGTTATTGTTTTGGATGTTTGATGAGGGGTCATATGAGCAGGAACTGTAGGAAAAGGCTGACATGTCAAACGTGTCAAAAGAGTTACCCAACAATACTTCACATTGACAGTCCACTTCTACAAAAGCCTCCCCCTACTGAAACAAAAGGAGCTTGGGTCAACAGTGCACTTGTCTCGGCTGGTGAAGCTACTGGGGCCGGTAGGGATTTTGCCCTAGCCATAGTGCCTGTTCGAGTCAAGGTTCACAAAGGAGATAAGTTTATCTCAACCTATGCTTTTCTTGATCCCGGCAGTTCAGCGTCATTCTGCACAGAGAATCTAATGAGACGGCTGAATCCCAAATCACGAAAAACGACAGTCGTTCTACGAACAATGGGTCAGGAACGACTTGTGAAGAGTTACGAACTCAAAGGATTGGAGATAGGACATTTAGATGGCAGTACTTACCTTGACCTACCTCAGGTGTACACACAGAGTAAGATTCCTGTCTCAAAAGAAAATGTACCTACCCAAAAGGATCTGGAAAGATGGCCTTATTTAAGTGACATACAGCTGAAAGAAATTGATGCTGACATAGAGCTTCTAATAGGAGTTGATGTTCCTAAGGCAATGTAACCTTGGGACATAATAAGAAGTCAAGGAAATTGACCATATGCAGTCAGGACAGTGTTTGGATGGGTGGTAAATGGACCACTCAACGCTTGTACTGCTGTGGAATCCGGACCTGTGGTCACAATGGTCAACAGAATATCAGTAGCCAACCTGAATGATGATCTCATCACACAACACAATCAGGACTTCTCGGAAAAAGATTTTGAAGAGAAGAAGGAAATGTCAGGTGAAGACAAAGGGTTCATGGAGATAGCATCAAGCTCAGTAGAACTCAAGGATGGACACTTGGCAAACAGAGTTTCAGTGATCAAGGACCTGTCTCAGGAGAAGCAGTGGAGGCATGTGAGCTCCATGGACGACCCTGCAGACGACGCGTCCCGTGGGCTGCATGTAGAAGACTTTCTAAAGACATCAAGGTGGATAACAGGACCTAAGTATCTGGAAAGGGAAAAGGAATATTGGCCAAAAACACCTAAGAACCTGGGCCTTATTCCATCAGAGGACCCAGAGGTTAGAAAGGACGTAGCAGTGAACAGTTTGAGTGTCCACGAAACCAACCCAACCAGCAGATTGTTTGAGTATTACTCATCATGGAGCAGACTGCAGAGAGGGGTTGCTTGGATACTTAAATTAAGGGGAATTCTTCTTCTGCTACATCAAAGAAGGAAATCTGCAAAGGCGGACCTCGCCCCAGATGGGACTCTTTTGAAATCCTTAAAGGACTAAATGAACAAGCTAAAGTTGACATTTGGATCACAGCATCTGTCTGTCAGTCAATAATTAACATTGAGCAAAGACGTCACTTCTCTCAGGAACTTGCACTTTTGGAGAAAGGAAGGCAAGTAAGAGCAAGCAGCTCTATCAGGAAGCTGGACCCCATCTTAGTTGAAGGCATGCTAAGAGTGGGAGGACAAATAAGCAAATCAGCAATGCCAATGGATCTGAAGAACCCCATTATCCTGCCCAGAGACTCTACTGTATCCAAACTGATCCTGGGCCACATCCATCAGCAGGTTGGACACTCGGGGAGAAGCCACATGCTCTCAAGACTAAACCAAAGATTATGGTTGCCTCGTGCTAACTCGGCAACCAGAAAGATAATCAGAGCCTGTGTTTTCTGCCGAAGAATGCTAGCTACAGTTGGAGAGCAGAAAATGGCTGACCTCCCAGAGGATCGGGTGTCTCCAGATCTACCACCCTTTACTCATGTTGGTATCGACTACTTTGGACCCCTGGAGGTTAAACGAGGCAGAGCAAATGTAAAACGTTGGGGAGTGATCTTCACCTGCCTTGTGAGTCGTGCCATACATCTGGAAGTTTCGAGCTCATTGGAAACTGACTCCTGCATCAATGCTTTGCGCAGATTCATATGTCGCAGAGGGCAAGTGACAAGCATCAGGACCGACAACGGCACAAACTTTGTGGGAGCACAGAAAGAGCTAAGAGCTGCTCTTAAAGACCTGAATCAACACAAGATTCAGAATGCATTACTCTGTAAAGTAAAATTGACTTTTAATCCGCCATATGGAGCCCACCATGGTGGAGTTTGGGAGAGGCTCATCAGACCCATAAAAAAGATTCTGTGTTCCGTTCTAAAAGAACAGAGATTGGATGATGAGACTCTACAGACAGCTTTGTGCGAAGTTGAGAGCATCATGAATGACAGACCATTGACTACAGTTTCAAGTGACCCAAACGATCTTGAACCCCTCACGCCAAATCACCTCCTTCTGCTAAAGACTAAACCGATTATGCCACCTGGACTCTTTCACAAGGAGGACTTGTACTAACGGAGGAGATGGAGACAGGCACAATACCTCGCAGATCTCTTCTGGAGGAGATGGATAAGAGAATATCTCCCAATCATGCAACAGCGAGTCAAATGGCACAACCCCAAACGGAACCTTCGCCCCAATGATCTCGTCGTCATCGTGGATAACACAGCACCAAGAAACTCCTGGCAGATGGGCCGGGTGATAAAGACACTGTCAGGGTCGAAAGGGCTTGTCCGAAATGTCTTGGTGAAAACCAAGAATAGCACCTTACAGCGACCAATTGACAAGCTCTGTCTGTTTCTGGAAGCAGTTGATTTAACACAAGGTGTCATGTGCTAGTAACCTCTGACACCCAGTATCACACATACACACATGCCCCCCCCCCTTTTTCTCTTGAACTCATGCAAACAGACCTAACACAAACATTGGACTATGAACTATGACAATGATTGTACATTGATGACAGTTACATTTTGAGTAACTGCTTGTGTTTTGGCTCTATTATAATGTATTAATTGTTTTGCTACTGCGTCAACAATTAGGGGCCGGTGTGTTACAGCCACAATGATGTCAGGGTTATTATTTCGAATTATAATTTGATAAATTATTTAATGATGGAATGATTTATATTGCCGTGGTGAATATGTTTTGATGAAGTGATTGTTTATTTTTTATCGTAAATATGATCTGTTTTCCGTGTACCTTCCGGTATTTAAGTGAGATAATTGAGGACAGCCGGTGTGCACGGAGACCTGATGAGACGGGGAGCAGAACAGTTTTTTGACCGCAAATTGCAGTATAGTTTATATAGGAAAGCCACGCCGAAATATTGTTTTAAATGTGTTATTTTCAGACTATTTAAGTCAGTACTTTTTTGGTTAATAAATTAAAAAATGTTGACTGAAAACCTTCGGCTGCTTATTGTTTTTGGATTGCGTGTCGTCAACCCCGCTCTATAGTGGCAAGAGGAAAACTTGGATGCCATTACACCTACCATAGCCAATAACAAATACATGTAACGTATTTTATTTTTGTTGTTCATTCATATCTTTTTTTACTATTTTATTTATGCATATTTTTTTATCTCTCCAGTTTAAAACGATATGTCTAGTTTACTGTCCTATAGTATACATTGGAATGATTTCAAACCTGTTTTATCCCAATAATTATAAAGGAGTGCCTTGGAAATATGTGCTTACATAAATTGTGATCAAAACGTTTGAGACGCACTGAGATAACTTAGACTAAAGTGAACTATCTAAACACTCAGAGTCCTTTACCTCACTGAGCTGTAGTTATCAGCCTCTCAGTCTGACTGGAGAGGACTTTACCTCCACATCATTGTAGAAACATCTTCTTCTTCCGTTAGAACAGCTAGCACCAGATGCTAATAACAACAGCGATGGTACCGGTGCACCCTCCCTTTCTCCCTCGCTCGCTCCCACGTGCATTCGCACTTTGGCTGTGAGCTGCAGGTGCCAGATAAGCCAACATCCCCCATTTTCATCACTTACAGCGCCCATCGTACAGGGCAAATGAAAAGTGTAACCGGGATGAAAACGGTGTTACATTTACTTAATTATGAATGTTGTTACATCAAGGCCGAAAATTAGGATGAGCACCAATGGTCAAAATATATTTTTTCCCTCCCAGAGCTGTCAGCGCAGCGCCTCCACAGATCTGGCGCCCTAGGCGAACATCTATAGTGTGGCGAAGTCACGCCCATCTACTTCCGCCCCATGGGACCTTATTTCTGAAAAATTATGCATTGAAGTCAATGGTGAGAGAAAGATTATCTTTCGATCCAGTTTGAATTCTGCCACAAATTACACATATGATGTTTGTCAATCTTAAATAATAATTTCCACGTCAAAAAAGTCACAGTTTGTTGTAAAACTGTTGAAATATAAGACTATGAAAAATACGCAACTAGAAAGACTACAAATCCCAGAATCCCGGTCCCGCATGCTGGCTCTTATGAACCGACTAACTCCCCTTTTGTGTATGTACAGCACTCAACATGCCCAGACTTGTAGTGATTTGCACCTCTTTTAATACTTTTTGCCTCATTCTGAAAGAAAGAAGTGAAATGTGCCAACGTGACGGCCGTCTTGGTGTGTGGTGCGAGACGGGAGATGTAGGTCATTGAGCGGTTCACACAAAACAATGTGTTACTTCACAGTATTACGACACATTTTTATTTTTTTGAATTGCAAAATTATCTTTTAAATTGACCAACATCATATGTGTAATTCGTGGGATCGAAAGATAATCTTTCTCTCTCCATTGACTTCAATACATTCTTTTTTCGAAATAAGGTCCCATGGAGCTACCCCGGAAGGGGAGGGACTTCGCCACTCTATAACGCCAGTGCGACGGGCCGGCCCTGGTCCCAGGTTACGCTGTAGGAAGTGTAGGTACAACGCTACATTTCCCGCCCCGCCGTAGTCATACAGTAGGCTACGGAGAGCGGCAAGAAACATTTCCTCAGGCATCGAAAAGCGGAACCGAAATTCACATTTCTAAATGATGCCGTTGGAATCGAATTGTTGGAACCGGTTCCGAACCAGAACCGGTTCTCGGTACCCAACCCTACTCACTAGGTTGTTATGATAGGCTGAGTCATAGAGTCTCTGACAGGGTTGACCAACAATCTTTGAGCAGATTTTTAACAGGTGGAGCAGTTTTGATTTTAAAGCTGCTGTCAAACACTTGTACCAGGTAGTATTGCAGTACTGTAGAATAGACAAGATCACAGATATAAAGAACAACAGAATAATTTCTCTGCTCGCCCCAAAAGACCTAAGATGGTGGAGAAAATTAGTTCTTTGTTTGTCCTTTTGCACAGATATTCAATGTGGTCCTTCCATGACAGCAGATGGTCAATCATTACACCCAAGTATTTGTATGAAACTCCCTGCTTGATTTCATCTGTATGGATGACAATGGGGACTTTATGGGAGTCAGATGGTGAGCCAAAAATGATTTCCTCAGTTTTCTTGGTGTTGATCTCAAGAGCATTGTTATCAGTCCACTCGACCACCTGATTTACAGCCTGTTGGTGCAGCTCAGGGTCGTCTGTGTTACTGAGCAGAGATATTATTGCAGTATCATCAGAGTACTTAATGATGAATTGATTTGGTGTGTTGGTACGACAATCATCAGTGTAGAGCAGGGGTATTCAACTAAAATTCAACGAGGTCCAGTTGGAGACAATCTCCCCATGCAAAGGTCCGGAACATCAAAAAGTCTAAGTTGCTTTATGAATTACCATTGCCGCACCATATGCCAGCCTTTCACAAAACAAAGCTTCCCAAAACCTTTCAGCGATTCATGCCGGATATGTACAGCGTAGGGCACTGAAGAACGATGCTGTTCCTACTTTGTTTGGACCAGCGGGAGATTCGGGTACACAACCTGTAAGTATTCATTGTTGTTTGTGTATTTCTGATGTTTAAAACAAACAAGATATCTACCACGACTGTTTAAATGGGTAAACGTTTTTCGGACTTCTACGTTGGGATCGCGGAGAAATGCTCTCCACAGACCCATGCTCACAGCGTTATAAACCTTTTTCTTACTCAATATCAAGCCACACTTATTGTTTTTACTTTGGCTGTGAGTGTTTGTGTGTGAGTTTCGCTTGTTCTAGCTGTATTGCCAAGCCTGTCTGCTCCTGCAGCACCCCGCAGCAGTGTGTGTGTGTGTGTGTGTGCGAGCAGCAATGAGCCTGTCAGCTTCTCGACCAATCAGAGCACACTGGGCTCACAGGGAGGGGGGGCAGGAGCTCGAACAAGCCGTTTAGGACAGAGAGTGAATACACATACTTTACAGAGATGCTGTATGAGAAACCAATGTGAGTTTGGAAAATTGCACAGTAAAAATCTATTTTAATATACCTCAACAATGGAATTATGATCAGTAGAAATGGCCATGACATGGGACGTTTAACATACTGTTAACAATAATAATAATACTGTTCGAACCCAGGTAACAGTCTCCAGGCGACATTGGTTCATGTCCCTGAGCACTATTGCCGGTGCATCGGGGTGGCTGAGTTGCAGCTCGTGGACAGAGTCAGCGATGGAGCCGGCCGCCAGTGACGCTCTGCCGCTGGGAGGCACGTAAACAACAAACAGTAAAATATGTATACGTTGGGATCACAGGTTTTAGTTTGATCGGCACCACAGATCATTAATATACACACAAATACTGCCTCCTCTGGTTTTTCCCAAGTTCGCATCCCTGTCTGCTCGAACAAGGGTGAATCCGGGTACTTCAAAGAGAGATTCAGGCATTGTAGATTGTAGCCAACTTTCCGTGAAACATAGTAAAGAGGCCTCCCGAAATTCGTGACAGTACCTTGTGTACAGTGGCGACTGGTCATTAGGGGCCACCTAGTGTCAGCAGAAAGTATTACAAATATTGATTACAAAAAATATATATATATATAAAATATATTTTAAGATCATGTTTAATCATCTGATTTGTCTGTACATTGCTGTTTTAGTCTGTGTTTTTCTAATTAGTGTCTACAGTGTGTGCCTATTGAGAGCCATGTGGGATAAAACCCGATCATGCCCATCCCTCACACTGTCTAAGTTAATGGTGACTGTAAAAACTACACTGCGCATGCTCAGAGTATTTTCCTATTTAATGTGTGTGGCAAAAGAATAATGACCATAGGGCAGGGATGCAAACTCATCAGGTATGAAAAAGGTGACAAGGATCCGAGCCCCCCGACCCCACGGAATATCGGCTTTAAAATGAGGAATAACAGAGGATTTTAGCAGTCAGAACTATAGGTTACTTACGTAACCCCAGTTCTCAGAGTAACATGAAGTGAGATGTCTCACTATGGGATGCGCCTCATCGCGGAGCAAACAGAAGCATCAAATTAATTTACGCCAATTCTGATTGGCGGGTGATCTCGACGTCATCGTCAGGGAATCCACCCCCTATAAGTAGCTTGCGCCACGACGCATGCGTCATTCAAAATAAGCACCTCTTCTCGCTTCACCATAGCAAGGAGGGCCGTCTGGTGAGACATCTCACTTCATGTCACTCTGAGAACTGGGGTTACGTAAATGACCTATAGTTCTCATTCATAACACTCCGTTCGATGTCTCACTATGGGAAATCGTAACTCCTGTATTGCCAGACGAGCTTATCTCGAAAATCACCAAACCAACCAGAACCTAACAGGTAGAGCTCTGACTCAGCAGGGCACCCAGCACTGCTCGGGCCACACTGCGAGCAGAGACGTCTAGCCTGTAAAGGTGGACAAAAGTGAGCAGCGAGGACCAGCCCGTCGCTGCACAAATGTCTTGGATGAACTTTTTTCTCAGAAAACGGGTTGACTCTCTCCGGGCCTGTGAGTACAGAATGCCCGAGAGCGAGGGAAGAGGGAGGGGTGACAGTGGGTCGGAGACCGTAGCCTTGTGTTACTGTCTTGAGAAAGTCCCCGGCAGACATTGCGAACATCTCCTGCTGATTTCTCTCTTAGAGTCAGCGGAGATTACATGTCTCCCACCCTCAGAGTCTTAATTTTGTCGTGTTCTTGGGGTCCTTTAGTGTCTGAGCACGGTAGTACCTTATTTCGACAATCCCCACCGACACCGCGCATGCGTGTGGCGGTGGTGTTTTTAACAACCTCAGCCGTCACTGCGTTAGCACGTGATGGTGGAGGCTTCACAGTTCCAGCCGCCACTGCGTTTTGCACGTGATAGTGGAGGCTTCACAGCACCAGCCACCACCGCGCTTGCACGTGATAGTGGTGGCTTCAGAGCCCCAGCTGACACTGCATTTGCACGTGACAGTGGAGGCTCCACAGCCCCAGTCGTCACTGCGTCTGCACGTGACGAAGGCGGCTTCAAAACCCCCGACGCCACTACGCATGCGCGTGGCGAAGGTGCCTTCACAGACCCGTTCTAATGTCCGCCTTTTGAGAGATGCCGTAGCTGCTCTCAAAAGGGGAACAATAGGCGGACTGTTTATTGGTTTTATTGTTTTTTTATTGTTTTTTTTCTTTCATTTTTTGATCTGCGCCCTCGGCCTGAGCCTGGATGCGTCAGCGGAAATGTTTTATACAGAAAATAACACAACAATATTTGACAGACATGTGTATTTGTGCACTTGAGGATGGCGTTGAGGCATCTCTCGAGGCAGGAACACATCTGGAGCTGGAGAACGCAGCTCTGTCACAGAGGGGAGAAGAGGAGGCCGTCAGGTTGCTCGCTTCTTCCTTCCCGTCAGGTGGCTGAGGATCTGGGTCGGTTGCGCCTGCGTGGCTGCTGCCGGAACCGGAGATCCGTTCGGCCAGCTCGCCCTCGTCTCCTGCCTGGGCTGGGGACTCGGGTCGGGCTGCTGCCTCTGCTGCCTCGGTATATCAAACCGAGCAGGGTGAGGGGCATTTCGGGTCGGGGGCTGCCGTGAGACCGTTGTAGGTGGCGGCTGGACCCTCCGACGAAGACAGAGGTGGAGGGCCTTGTCTTCTCTCCTTTTCGACTCCCGTCTCCGCTGTAGTGAGACCAGAGCAGAGCCGAAAATGCCCTCGGGAACGATAGGCACTTCATGTCACTCTGAGAACTGGGGTTACGTAAATAACCTATAGTTCTCATTCATAACTCTCCATTCGATGTCTCACTATGGGAAATCGTAACTCCTGTATTGCCAGACAAGATTATCTCGAAAATTACCAAACCAACCAGAACCTAACAGGTAGAGCTCTGACTCAGCAGGGCGCCCAGCACTGCTCGGGCCACACTGCGAGCAGAGACGTCTAGCCTGTAAAGGCGGACAAAAGTGAGCAGCGAGGACCAGCCCGTCGCTGCACAAATGTCTTGGATGGAATCACCCTTGAGAAAACAGCCCAGGGTGTAGCCAGACCCCGAGTCTAAAGAGCACGCAACCCGAAGGTGCCCACAATTTCCGACTCGTATAGGCCAAAGCAATGGTCTCTACCATTCGGTGGGAGAACCGTCGCCTAGTAACGGGCTGGTGGCGTGAAGATGTCCTCTTTCTGCTCATCCGAGTCGGAGAGTAGGAACTCAGAGGAATCCTCTTCGTTCTCCACGCCTTCCGACTCCAGGATATCGTCCGAGAGTGTGGCCATGGTGAGGTCCAGCTGGGAGCCCCAGCTTGGCGTAGCTAGGGGTCCCAATCTCACGTCTCTCGCTGCTACCGAGTTCCAGCCTGACTCAGGGCGGGACTTTGGCTTCGCAGCTGCCGCCGTAGATGAACCCCAGACCGACACAGTGCAGGGTTCGACTTTAGCGGTGGGTGCCCTCGTGTCCTGGTAGCCGTCCGGCGAGCCAGTGTACACGAGGGATCCCATGCTCGCCAGGTTAGCTTGGCTAACTAGCCGACGGCGGAGGCTCTTTCGGGACAAGCGGGAGCAATGTCCGCACAAGCTGGGGTTATCGACAGCCTCCTGGGCGTGTTCCAGCCCGAGGCAGGACGAGCAGACCTGGTGTGTGTCTGTGTCCGAGATCTTGAACCGCCCGCCCGCTCTCAGCAGGAAAGTTGCCGGAGAAAAAATCTAACAACTCGTCCTTAGTCCGGAGAAAAGCGACGGCGTAGATTTATTTCCGAAAGGGGTATTAACTGGTGTGTTAATAGCCCTTAATTATTTTCTTCTCTGGTATGAGAATAGAAGAAAACGTCCTCGCCGTCGTGGTATCGATAGCAAGGGAGACAAGCTAGCGGTGTGGTGTGCAGCTAGCTTGAAGTCAAAACCTTACCTCTCGATTTCCGGAGAAAAGAACTGGACTGGACTGAACTGAACTGGACTGTTTTCAAGTAATCCTATATATATGTAACCTACTCACATGCTGTTACTGAGTCAGCACACACACAGATATTCTTACTTACACTGCCAGACACACACACACACACACACACACACACACACACACACACACTAACAACATGTGAGTAGGTTACATATATATAGGATTACTTGAAAACAGTCCAGTTCAGTTCAGTCCAGTCCAGTTCTTTTCTCCGGAAATCGAGAGATAAGGTTTTGACTTCAAGCTAGCTGCACACCACACACACACCCAAACTCACCTCCTCTTTCTCACACACACACACACACACACACACACACACACACACATATATGATAATCAGCACACACACACATATTCCTTTCAAGGTTCTTTTTGGGGCCGATATAATCTCAAGTTCTGTGTACAATGTTTGATTCTCTGGGAAAGAATAGTTTGTGTGAAATATATGCTTAAGAAACTGCTTGGTCTGTGGGAAATAAAGGGAGTAAGGGCTTTGGACCGGTGCAGAGATAAAGATTCTTATGTTCACTCAAAAAGTACCTCTTCATCAAGGACGCTCTGTCTCGGAAGCGGAAGACTCTGCTTAAGGACATCAATGGCTGACTCACTCTGATTCGCTTAGGGGAGTGAGTATCCGATACACCTCCTCCCCATCGGGCTCTCTGATTCGCTTAGGAGTAAAATGGGGCGGAACATCCGACACACTTCCGCCCCCAAACATGTCTATGTAAACTGAATGTTTAGTCATGCAAAATGCCCCTGGTTCTGGCTGGCCGGTCCCGATATCTGTATCGCACGGCAGTGGAACTGGGGGCCCGGGGTAGACCCAGGGTACTCTGTAACTTGTATTGTGTTTTTTACCATTAAATCAGATTATTGTTATAA
>CALSBZ010039789.1:0-10655 GCA_943591055.1 Gobionotothen gibberifrons | reverse complement strand
CACACACACACACACACACACACACACACACACACACACACACACACACACACACCTCATCTCATCACCCGTCATCCACCTCTCCCTGCCTGCTGCCGTCTCCTCATCCCCTCTTTCTCTCAAATTTATATCGTCATTATTCATGCCATGCCTCCTCCTCCCTTAGCTATCACTTTTAA
This sequence comes from Gobionotothen gibberifrons, assembly GCA_943591055.1. Taxonomy (NCBI): domain Eukaryota; kingdom Metazoa; phylum Chordata; class Actinopteri; order Perciformes; family Nototheniidae; genus Gobionotothen; species Gobionotothen gibberifrons. Next base: position 10,476 of record CALSBZ010039789.1, on the reverse strand, counting down.
GAGCATTTAAAATATGTCCCCCATCCGCCTCACACAGAAACTAATTGTATTTCCAAAGCTCTTATATGGACTTTTAAGCAACAGCTAACAAATCCAGGTTTGAGGTGTTAACATGAAATGTAGTCGCTTAAAAATGACACATTTCTCCTGCCTGCCGTTACCACAGTTACCGATATATAGCGTTTTATTCAGATGGCTTAATTTCCCTAGGATTACTGAAGAACGTCCGTCATCTGTCTGCTTTCAAATCTGACATGGATTTATCCCGGATATCATTAATTCATCACGTGTCTCTGAGGAGGTTTTCCTAATCCCGTGTCATGCGATCTGTCATGTCTGAATATAAGGGAGTAAAAGGTTAAGGAAATAAGTCATCGGAGGAGCAGGAGCTTTTATTGTAACAAAGCCAATGAGGAGGACTATATCGTTCACATCTCTTCGGGCTGACGACAGTGACAGGCCGGAAGACGAGAGACAGAGGGAGAAGCCATCCTCAGAGAGTCCAGGGAAAGGTTAGGCCCCAGGCAGCATGGATGATGAGGACACACACACTCACACACACACACACACACACACACACACACTGAGACCCCTGAAGTCACGTATACATGCAGTGCTGAATACGTCCCATTACACGGGCCACATACACACTCAAAACAAAAGAAGACTTACGTAATAATCTTGTTAATAAGGTACACTTTTAGAATTATCACATACATGCCAGCAACATTTCCAGATTTTCTAACATGAAGGTCGTCTTTCCTCGATGCCTATGAGATGTAATGTTCGATTTGGTCTCCTGAAATGACGGCTTTTCCCCTTTGAGCACGCTTCAGTGAAATGATGTAGACTTCTGGATGTTTAAACCTCTCAAAAACGTCCTGAACAATACAAAATGGCAATGCCAATGATCCCACGCTACTTCACACACCACCACACTTTGTTATTTGTTTGATTGAGAGACCCCTTATGTACTCTCACCAGTACATTAACAAATCTCTGTCACTGTACATATTGAATCAGAGTACTGGTATACATGAAGAACTGCAGTAGATATACAAAGAATAGACACTGAACATGTATTGGGGTGCCAGGTGTGATCCATGTGGGGGGAGGGGCACATAAGAGCGGGAAATGTATCAAATTGGTGTGTGTGTGTGTGTGTGTGTCTGTGTCTGTGTCTGTGTGTGTGTGTGTGTGTGCGAAGTTGACTAAATCACGAATTTCTATTTGGGCTCGTACAGTCAATCCCCACGAACTCCAAAACAAAACAATTATTTGGAATTCTTACTGTTGCAGCAAAAAAAGGAATAACTAGAAAATGTCTCAAAGCGGATATCCCTTCTCTCGGCAACTGGTACGACAAAATCCATGAAATCTATGTAATGGAAAGAATCACCGTCTCAATGAGGCTTCGGGAAAACACATTTGAAGAAATATGGAAAAAGTGGACCATCACTTGTTTGACTGTTTCTATGCACCGATTGAATGTATATGTATAGATGTGTATGTATGGTCACATGTATGTGTGTATATTGAATGTATGTTGATATGTATGCATATGTACATGTGTAGACATTTGCTATTTCAAACAACCCCTGTGTACTTTTTCGTTTTTGTTTTACTTTGACTAATTTTGTTTGCCATTTCATTTGTCACTTTCGATGATTTTAAAAACTGTACTTCTACTATAATGTGAGCCCAAATAAATAAAGAAGTGGTGATCAGCAATTCTCCATGTTCAAATGTCTACTGTGAAGGATATCATGAAGCCTGAATGCAATCGAATGTAAAACTAAAAAGTTATGATCGATGAAAGTCGTGAATCGGTCAGATTTGACCCGAAGACAACAGGAGGGGTAACAATGTGTAAAGCATACGACCCCTTCTGTCCTTAAAACAGTATTGTCACTACCTATTAGAGATGGATTTTAACTTTACAAACAACATCCTCATCAATCAATCAATCAATCAGAGGACCTTTTAAATCATATCATCAAATCACTTCAACTTCCAAACATGTCCATCCCTGAAAACACTTCGTCTCCATTTCGGCTTTAAGCAGGACGGTTAATTGTGTTAACACAGGCGAAGGCAAAGTGTCTGCATCGATTTAATTAGCCAATTACGAAATGGCGCTCATTCATCATCACCTTAAGCTTTCACTAACTTCTCAGCACGATGTGATAAAACTGTGGAGCGATCTGTCCCCTCTCCTCATTAGGACTCTGAAGAGGACCCCCACAGCTTAATTATTTATCTGCATTAAATATCCCCTCAATTATTAATGATAGGTGAGTGTGTGTGTGTGTGTGTGTGTGTGTGTGTGTGTGTGTGTGTGTGTGAGGGCCAAAGATCAGCCCTCCTTTACCTCAGTCTCCCTCCTGATTAATGGATGAGGGAGAGGAGCCCTTCATGTATTATTACTGGGGAGAGAGAAAGGGGGAGAGAAGGGGAGAGAATGATAATCATCGTTTAGTATGCAAACATGTCGTCTGTACATTGCTGGCATTTTTAATCCTATGGCAGGAAATAATGGGGTTAAGTGTCGCAACATTTAAAATTCATCCTCGTTTCTCGCACCTCTAACTTTTGTTTTCGCAAATTACATTTCCATTAAATACAGTTAGATATTATCCCAAGTGAAATTAGGCTTTGTGACAGTTACTCCAGTTAAGAAGGAAATCAAGTAAAGGAGAGATACATACATTCAAAACATGTCATGTGCAAAAAGTGTCCAAAATAATTGTAGAAAATGGATTGTCTCTTAAGTTTAAGTTTCCTTGTCTAAATAAGTCTCATTGCTGTAAAAAAGAGGATTCATACATTTGACCATTCAACTTTTGAACCAACAGCTTATTTTTTCCAGTGGTAGTATGACACCTAGTGGACAAGCTCAGTATTGCAATTAATTAATTAATTGTTGATCTAATTCAGGGGGGTCAAACTCAAATACACAGTGGGGCAAAATAAAGAAATGGGTACTAGTCGAGGGCCGGACTGGTTCAATGTTTATTGCAGAACTTATTGAAATGAACGTATTGCACATATTAAACCTGGAACTAACAAAGCTTAAATTATTGCCTGTAAAAACAACATTAAACATTAAATAATCATTCATTTCTTATGGCTCTATCTGCAGCTTTTCCAGAGTCATTTCTTATGATTACATTTTCCCACAGGCCAACAACAGCTTCAACAAAACTATTTCCCTCAAAGAGAAAACCAAGCATGCCCTGTTGTCGTGAGAGAGAAAGTGCAGAAGGAAACATCCATGTAAACTCAGTGTGCTGCTCTGTGATGCTAGTTCAGATACTTGGCATCTCATCTTGGGTGCAAGGTCATCAATGTTTGGGGTCAGGCTCTGAGCTGAGGAGACCCTCAGGATGGAGTGAAGGTGTGCGTGCAATATACCGGCGGGCCAGATCTAATAGGAATTAGAAATGATCCTGCGGGCCGAAATTAAATCCACCAAGGGCCTGATTTGACCCCCGGGCCTTGAGTTTGACACATGTGCTCTAATTGGAAAACGCATTAAAATGATTAAAAACACATTTATGTTTCCGCTAAATTAATATTGATAGGTAATGTCTTTGGTTGTGTGTATGCATATTGGGAATTTATGATGTTGACATTTCATTCACAATGTCTTCTTTACACTTTTAATGTAGATACTATATGCATGAACAAGGATTGAAAAACACTTGTAGAGAATGTTCATAAAAAGCCATGGAAATCCTCCAAAGCTCTCAAATCCTAGATGTCCTGAAGAGAGCCGAAATTCGGAATATATAAATGTGTATTTCACATTGAATATGCAACTCATTCAGCCCCAGGTAGGAGCAGTTCATGTTCATCTGGTCATTGTTGTTAATGTTTGTTTATTAAGTGGACCCTGGCCGACTGTCTTTTTGCAAAAGTGCCCCCACATGCAAAGCCAGGTGAGTATCCCTGAACAGAAATATGTCAATAATGCGTTGACCACTTGCACACCACAGTCACTAGATGTCACCAAAGCTTCACGTTTGCTTTTTACTCTCAGGGTTTCCAGATGTGAACCACAAGGATCACACACCAGAAAGAAAAACGTAAATAGACTTTGAATTTATCATCTCATCCAATGCAAGTTTCCCCCCCAAAATGAATAGGTGACGGGTGAGAATCAAGCACTACTTTATGGAAACTTTTATGGAAACAAACACATTAAAAATTGTGTGCATGCAAAACCAGGCAATAATCCCACCTGCCAAATAATGATAAAGCAAGTTTCTAGATGACGCACTGGCTGAAAAACCAATGTGCAAAAGCTTAAAACAATATTCTCAAGTACCGGAAAAAAAAACCTATTTCCCATCTTCCTCCACTAGGTGGCAGCACAAGCACGCAGCTGCAGCACTGAGATGTTTCCCACTTTCCTCACACCTTATTCTCTCATCTGAAACACTATCTGACAATGTGAACATAAGTGTTTTTTTTTAGCACAAACAAGATCACATTCACAGGAAAAGACAGAAGCAGTGTTGAGTTGAGCCAATAAGAGAATTAGAGTTGAAGGTGAGAATCTTCATTTTCATATCTGTGAGATAACTACATTGTTGACTATTTGATCATGTATTCTGTTAGATTTGAAGGACACATATTTGATTCAATTTTGCACGATTAAAAAAAGCTACTGGTTCAGTTTCAATATGTTTAACAGGACGTTAGAATTTAATTAGACCCACTAAGTAATTAAAAAGTCTGTCCACACAGCATGTTTTTAGTTGTATACCTGACTCTAGGATTTAAAAACACTATACCTAATATTTTGGATTTTAAATATCAAACTCAATGCCTTTCTTTAATGAAAAACATGAACTTCAAGCAAATAGTTTACAAGAGGGTTTCAAAAACCTACATGTCAAGCTATACTTTTAAAGGCCAGAATGAAGACAAAAGATAAAGATAATAAATTCAATGTTGAGCAGTTGTCTGTAAACACAGATATTTGGGTTTGGCATCTAATCCTTTAAGCAAATAACCACGTCTAAAATAAAAAACTAACAACATAACAAACGTTGAAACATGACTTTCTTCCTATAAAAGCACATATGCCTTTACTTCAGAGTAAAAGAGTGTGTGCGTGTGCGTGCGTGCATGTGCGTGTGTGTGTGTGTGTGTAGCAGTATATATAGGCTACTCAATACACCGGGCTGGATCCGTCATTTATCATCCCATTACGGCGACAAATCCGGCTCCCGGTACATGAAAGGCGAAATGAATTACCGACGTTAAGCCGTCAATAAAGCCATTTCTGTAAATGGTGTCTCGGAGGGCCCTCGCTATTATTCAACAAGCTTTATCAGCACCTTGGAAATTACGTGGCCCCTGCTTCACTTTGATTAAGGGCCCTGCCAGGGGCCGGTGACAGGCTTTTGACTCGGCTTGTATTCAGGCATGAAGACTAATTAAAAGCTATAAATTATCTTCTGCACGAGCCTCTCTTTGCGGGCCAGATAAGAGCAGACTGAGAGCTCATTTACCCACAATGCGCTGCGGATAAACAGCGCAGTGATACTGTCCTAATTGGAATTTAATTAAGTAGCCATGGCGTCCCACTTCAGCCTGCAGTGCATGGGATAAAGATTTCACTGTGTTACACATCAACACGTCCCCACTCATTATTCATATTATTATTTCAAATCGCCAATTAAAGCCTGCTGGCAATTGTAGTCTTATTGGGGCGATTTTAGAAAACTACAATCGCTTTCCACATGAGTTTCTAAAAACGTCATTTTTTTTAAATAGTGGATACTAAAAAAAAGAATAGGCCTAGTGTTGTTCTTCTGCCAAAAGCTCGGTTGTCTAACATCATGTGTTGTTTAAATAATAAATATGGCGTAAATTCGTCCCACGGTATGACGAGAGGTCTGTGAGAGAAAGTGAATAAATACTTCGAGTGAAAATGACCAAATATACCTTTTTAGAGACTTTTAGCTTCAATACGAATAGAGCACATTATTGATAGAGTGTTATATTTAACTAAAAAGCTTCGCATTTTGCAAATATTGACCTTAGTTTAGTGATATTTTACGCTAATTACGCTGTTTCTCCTGCATCTTAGCCATTAGACCTAACACACAAATACATATTAAAGCTCCTTAGAAATTAATGCACCAGCTCTTTAGAGGTTTGGCTTGTTTGAAGCGATTACACCTGCATTTTTATTTCTGTTTTGAGTTTGAATCTTCATGGTTTATTGCACTTATTGTAGAGAAACGACAGCTTAATGCAATGTAATAAACTGCCCTGTTTAAGAAAGATATGCCTATAAAAAAACAATTAAGTTAGCCTCAACCAAAAATTGAAATCATCATTAAGTCATTGTGATGATATAATATTGTTATCAATTCATCTCCATTCAACATAAGATCATTTAAACACATCTGGTGCTTAAAATGACTATTTTGCATAACGAGTACTTTTACTTTTGGTACTTAAAGTCCTCTTAATGCTAATACTTTTTTACTTATTATGAATGCAGGACTTTGTACCCGAGTATCACACTGAAGTATTCCTACGTTTACTTAAGAGTATTATTCCACCCATGTGTGAAAATACTTTTTAAAAACACATGATTTAAGAATAAAAACCTCCTAATGTCGTCCTGTGTGACATGTATAATGTTGGATGTTGGTTTTGTTTTCTATATGGCCTTTACAGTATGTGTACGCTGACCGAACTATAATCTAATTGGCCCTCCTTAATAGTGACAGGGACGATCCTGGCTCCTGATTGGTCCTCTGCACACATGTGCTTCCGTCTGGGTGTAAGCGAAAGGAAAAAACACTCGAGTGGGAGATAACGGATTCAGGAGAGTTTGGGAAGCGCACACACTGATATTACGCAGCACCGGACACCGGACTGGTTCTAACGTGGAGCTGCTCCTTTCGCTCGGAAGGCTTTTTAGGAGACATGTTTTTGTAGGTGAAATATAACACAGGTGTTTTATTCTAGAGGCTTCATGCAGCGCGTCTAAATTGGATACGGAAGGGGGGGCGGACGCAACAAGTGGAGTTTGGCGTTTTTGAAGCCGAGATTTTTCCCCGTCACCAGGCATGGAGGAGCAGAAGGAGCCCGGCAGCAGCAGCCGGGACTCCACCGAGGAGGAGGGCATGTCCCTGTCGCCGAACCTCCCCTCCCCTCCCGTGATTTTACCGCACCAAGCTGCACAACAGAACCACAGAACCACGAACTTTTTCATAGACAACATCCTGAGACCGGACTTCGGCTGCAGGAAGGAGCCGAGCTACCGGAGCCAGACGCCGGGACGGGAAAACGTGAACCCGCTGACAGCGAGGCCGCACACCGGGAGCCTCTGCTTGGACTCTAGCAGCGACAGCACCTCCTCTTCGTCACCTTCCTCTTCATCCCCTTCCTCCTCGCCCTCGTCCAAGCAGTCCAATAAGCAGGGCGAAGCGGCGGGCACCGGCACTGGCACCGGACGGTACGCAGACAGCAATGGTGGCTCTCCGGCCAAGACGAAAGACAGCCAGGGGTTGCTGTGGCCCGCGTGGGTTTACTGCACGCGCTACTCGGATCGGCCCTCATCTGGTAAGGCGCTCATAGTACCCGAATCACACCGCCGGGGGTGCGTGAGGGCTGGGGAACTTTGTCTGGGTCACCGAGGCTTCCTCCACGGTGTTGTTAAACTGTTATTGGAGTAAAAATGAACTTAAAATGGGTACATCGATATTTTATGTGTGCGTAATTATGCCAGAGGTGGAAAAAGTACTCAGATATTGTACTACAGTAAAAGTAGAAGTACTCAGATATTGTACTACAGTAAAAGTAGAAGTACGAGAGTGTAGGAATACTCTGTAACAGTAAAAGTCCTGCATTCAAAATGTTACTCAAGTAAAAGTACAAAAGTATTGGCATCAAAATATACTTAAAGTACCCAAAGTAAAAGTACTCATTATGTACATTTCAGAACCGATAATTTTACAAACAAAAACAGCCAATTTATAAAATATAAAAAACAAAATAAAGGTGATTTTGTAGATTAAAATATCCAAACAAGCCATTAAACCATTACAAAAACATCGCCTTAATCATTTCCAGTACTCCACACACTCGAACAAAGACGTATTTACGCACAGACATATTAATGTATGGGATGTTAGGCCTGGGAACTTTGTCTGGGGCACTTCGGCTTCCTCCACAATGATGTTTAACTTTTATTGATATTAAAATGAGCTTACAATAGGTATTTGTTGTGTATATTACTTCTTAGCGTGGCTTTAACTCACCCAATCAGAACACACACACTCAACGTGCACACAGAGACGTGTTTACGCACAGAAATATTAAAGTATTGGGATAATGTCTCATATTTGTTACATGCTATTTATAAACTGCCTGTAAAATAACCAAGCTCGAAAAATGGGTTGACTTCCAATGCAATTGAATGTGTGATTGTAATGCATGTTATAATAAGCATCTATGGCTCGTGCACATTGATGCAAACAATAACAACGATGACCTCCCTCTTGGTCCGCACAGTAATGTAAAGTAACTCATTGTGGAGGATTTAAGTAAACCTGCAGCAGGGTACAACTCCTTTTATTTATTTCATGAATTAAAATGTGAGTTTTGCAGACGAAAAGAACAACATGGCTCAAAACAGCACCTGTGTTATTATTTAGTCATTTACGGTAATATTAGACACACATATTATATTCCTAACACTTTTAAAAAGGCTACGGCCCCAGTCTACAATATCTATTCCGAAATACAACAGACATTTTATTGAAGAGATTTGATTTTGACCCACATATATGATCACAGACATATGTGTTTACGAATATCACTGTTCCGGCTTTACGGGTTTTTTAACACTACATATATTATGTTCTAGTGGAGTTGGTCACAATATCTGCGATAGTTTTTGCTATATTTTTAGAAAGAAAGCAGTGAATGTGTACCAAAAAAACAATTGGGCTTTTATAACATTGATGCATCTCGTAACCAAAGCAGAAATCGGTTGATGCGTTCAACGTCTTCAGGCAATTTCAATTGAAATACATTCGTTTTAAAGTGTGTGACGATAAAACGGGACATGTTTGTACACTATTTAACGAAAGGTATAAAGGATGTTAGCAATTTAAATCTGAAGGAAGTGTTGATAAATAATAACCATTAACGCTGAAAGGAAACAGAACGATCGTTATTTTTTAAATCTAATAACTTCGTCGCTTATAACGAATCATGAAAGATGCATGTTGTTTGTGACATTTTAATATTACCCAGCTTGTGATGGTGATCATATTTTAATGAGATTTGTTAAAGTGAGGGATGAAGAGGTCAAAGGTCCTTACGTTTCCTCATTTTCTATTTGGCATTAAGCGATCACAGCGAATATTAGTTATGCTTTCCTTGAGTCCTCTTTCACGTGTGTAGTGGCAATTGCATTAAATTAAATAACCACCTTATCCCAGGCAGCGTAATGCATTCACTGCAGCGTATTTAAATCCCGTTATAGAGAGCTACATTACAGCTATATATGTTAGTACCTTGCGCACATCCTCGTGTGCATCGCTCCATAGCAGCACATCGCTGTGGTGAAGAACCCTGATCCTGCAGGATGGATAGCATTAATGGAAAGAGGGAGTTTTTGCCCAGAAAGCAGAGCTGATTTGGAACAGCAGGACTAATCGTTTCTGTTGTTTTAGAGAGGAAAGTCAGACTGAATCAGACCACACAAAAGATCTAAAACAACAGAAACGCGAAACATATTTTAATCCAACTTTTAGAGAAACGTGTTTTTCATGCGATCTTTTTCTGTTGGATTATTTGTCTCCACAACGAACCCAATAACCCTAAAAGAAATGTGCTGATCTCGTATTAATTTCCACATTACTCCATTGTAGTGGAATATAAACCACATTATAGTCAAGAACACACACTTAACCTAAAGAGGCCTACTCAGGTTGAATTAATTATTACGCGTATTGCATGGCTTTACAATTTCAATGAGACCTCATGACGGAGGAAAAAGACAATACATTATAATAATAAAGCTATTTTAACATTCATAATTAAATAGGATAACAGTTGTTCTCTTGCACTGTTAGTTAGGAGCCATACGAGTGTGTTGATCGTATTTAATTAGTCCTATTAACGGTTTGATTTCACGCTTTAAAAAAAGATACTGTGTTAATATCCCTACCATGACATGTCGCTAAATTATCGGTGTGTTTTCACGTTAAATGCATTTATAATTAGCTTAAATCCTTTTGTTAGGACGATGCCAAATTAAATACTAACTGCACATCGTTGTGAGGAGACATCAAATGGCTGTAAAATAAAGATTGTATCGAAACGAGAGAGCATGCAGGACACTGTGACCTACATTTGATGATAGTGAGCAGATAATAAGACGATCATCGCTCATCAGCAGACGCTAAGTCGATATAAGCAGCATGGGCGTTTCTA
>CALSBZ010039785.1:0-10155 GCA_943591055.1 Gobionotothen gibberifrons | reverse complement strand
GCTTCAGTCTGTGTCTGCGATCTTTCGCACCTGCCTGTAATCTGAGATGGTCCCGCCTCTCTGGCTGGCTCCCGCCCGGAAAATCTTCAGTGTTGATTGACACTTCAGTAATAGCCTATCAGATAGCGCTGTGGGCGGGACATTGCTCGTGTACACAGAGTGGTGATTGCAGCTGCAGCCAGAGAAACGGCCGCTTCAGAGCCAAAGCTTTATCGGCAATTTGATTAAAAAAAGGCCGATACCGATAATCGGTCAAATGCGGAATATCGGCCCCGATAATCGGCCAGGCCGATAATCGGTCGACCCCTAGCTAACAGGGTCTCCTACAACACCACAAACCTAATAAAACATCTTAAAAAGCACCACTCCGACGAACACGCCGCCTACTGTAAAGCGACAGCGTCTGCGACTGATGGACTACATCAACAAACACTGCGGGACAGCTTGAAACGAAAGGATTTACTTCCTCGAGACTCCGAGAGATTTCGCAAGATTATATTCACAGCCTCCTCAGCCCTGTCATCGATTGTTTAATGCGGGCTTGTGTGTCTTTGGTTACCGTTAACTGTTGACCTCACTATCAGATTGCTGGATTTATCGCTAACTGCTACAGCAGTCAATGCATGGAAGCTAAGCTAAAGCTAACAGGCTAGCTTCTGTCACTTCTGCCTGTTCTGCTGAAGACACCAGTGGTGGAATGTAAGTACATTTACTAAAAATGTTCTACTTATATTTTTGGAACATTTGAGGTTTTTGTACTGTACTGTACTATACTACCAGATCACAAGTAAATGTCCTGCATTCAAAATGTTAGACAGACACACTGCATTGCGCGCAAACAGAAAAATATATTTTATGTTTCCCTTTACACAGGAGTCCGGGACAAACAAAGTCCCGTACGGGACACGCCCCTTTTGGCTCAAATACGGGGCGGTTGGCAACGCTAGCCGTATACCCACTAGAAAATGCCAGTGATTTCCGTATACCCTCTTAAAAATGAGCGATGATACGTAACAACATCATTTTGTGACTGCGCTTTCACGCTTTGGCCCCTTCTGTGTTAATACTTTTGGACGTCTGGGGCTTCCGTCGCCTGTGGCCTGTTGCTAAGCAACAGCAACACATTTTGTTTGGCTCTGACAAACCCCACGTTTCTCTAACGTTATCAGAATTTGATCCGTCCACCATTCAAGTTCGCGGAGCGCTAAACAGGAAGCAAACATGAAACGAAAACAGACGACAATATTTCAATGTTTTCCGAAGTTTTCCCCTATTACCACTACAGAAGAAGAGCCAGGTCAGGGGGCTGTCCTAAAGGTGACAGAGAACGAGCCCGGCGCTACCGCAAAGTTACCCGGTAAGTGAAATTAGCATGGTTATCATTAACGTAACTGTAGCTAACTTGCTAGCTAACTTGATCAACGTTAGTGTGGTGGATCAATGGAAGAGAAAGGGAGCGAGATACTGCGTGTGTGTGTGTGTGTGTGATGTGTGGGTCAGGACATCTGTACCATGACCATATGTAATGTATATTACTTGAAAATTGCAGTAGGCCATATTGAGATTTTGATAAAAATGTCGATTAATTGTTCAACCCTAGAAGATAAGTGGGCTTTTTCCATCATTGTTCATTCTTTTATTTTTTTATTGTTAATATCACTGGAAGTTAAAAGTCACATAAAAATGCTTATAATACATTGACATGTTAACACATAACCAGTCTCAAGACTAGTCTATGCATTAGTGAGTAGGGATGTCCCGATCACCTTTTTTTGCTCCCGATCCGATTCTGATCATTTGATTTTGACAATTTGCCGATACCGATTTTTCCCGATCCGATCTTTATGCAATGCATTAAGAGAAAAAAAAGAAAAAAAGCATTCAAGTTGTCCCTTAAGGTTATTTTTTTATTTAAATGACAGTAACCAACTACCCATTATATCCAACATGGATATAGCTTATTTTTTTCACTGCAGCATTGGATCAGTTCAGTAGTGCAGCATTGGATCAAAACAAAATAAAGCTTCTCAGTAGCGCTGTAGCGATGCGTCGACGCTTCGACTTCAAAATATCGTCGACGTCATATTTCCTCGTCAACGCATCGCCACACACACGTGGGTCACCCAAAACAACAAACACTATGGAGACTGAAACGCCTACCACCTCCTCCTCACAGGATTGCGCAAGAAGCCCTGCAAAAAGCACCCAAACTAAAACATCTCGCCCAAGGTCTTCTAAAGCATGGGAATATTTTAAATTTAGTGCAACACGCAAAGGGATTGTTATTTGCAGTCTTTGTGTTAGTTAACGTTTGTCAGCATTTAATGTTGGCTGGAATGGTAGCTAGTTTACGTCTGCAGAACACCGCTATCTAGCCGCTACTAACCCGGAACGAACAAACTGCACAGAGAGCTAACTCATGTTGTGGTCGTTTACGAGTCAAACATAACATTAGACTAACGTTAGTCAGCTTATAATATCAATGTATGTCGACTAACGGAGCCACGCAATGTCCAGGCCAGGGCTGCACGTAAGCTGGTGTGCAGTTGTCATGCATGAATTAATATTTTTATGAGCATTGAAAACATTAAAATAAGCACCAGCACATCGAAGTATGATAGGGCTCATATGAGTTGCACTACCAAACTTTTTCACTGTGCAGATATAGTACTCTACAAGCTTTTAGATAAACATGAAATGCATTGTTGGACTTAACATTGTTTAAAAAGTAACCACGTTAGCCTTCAAGTAAGCTAATTATACCATAGCACTGCAATGAGTTTAAGAGTAGATTTAATATGCCCCACTGTCATAGCTGTTGTTCCATTGTTCATTGCTGTTGTGTTTTCTAGGACAAAGCAAAGAACCTTGCTGTCCTATCTTGGGAAAGAGGCGCAATGCACTCCACAGAAGGCAGCCAAACTCAGCAAAAGAATCTTGAGAGTAAGTCATTATTTGCTTCCTTTGAGCATCTTTTAGGAGAGAATGGCTTTCCTGATCCCATTTATTGTGTCCTGATTTATTAGCTAGTTTATAGGTGTTTCTTCACTTGGCCTTTTTATTTGTGTCCTTGTTTGGATTGTGTAATAATTAAGCTTCTTACACTGTAAGCAACATGGCTCTATGAAAGGTGCTGTGTTGTTGTTATTAATAATAATAATATATTTGTTTTATCTTACAGGTGATCGTCAAAGACATTAGGCCTTTGTCTCTCGTTGAGGGTGAAGCCTTCACAGATATGATTGAATATGCCTGCCCAGGCTTCAAATGTCCCTCCAGGTGGTGGTTTACCAAGCAGATGGAGCAAGCATACCAACGTGTTCTTGACGATATGAAGGGAAACTTAAAGAAGAGGTCCTCAAAGATAACGCTCACCACCGATGCCTGGACAAGTATTGCCACGGAGGCATACCTTGGAGTGACTTGCCACTACATTAATGAAAACTGGGAGATGGTCTCATTTGTTCTTTGCACAAAGCCCCTTGAGGACAGACACACTGGTGACAACATCGCTCTCTGGATTGAGGAGGTCGCTGAGAAGTTTGACTTTTCTCTCCATGATGATGTCCAGGCAATTGTCCACGATAATGTAGCGAACGTTGTGAAAGCCCTTAGAATCCTTGAGGAGAAGCATGGTGTTGCCTCACTTCGATGTGCTGGCCATACCACCCAGTTGATTGTCAACCATGCACTGAAAGAGCCCCGAATCAACAAGGCACTTGGGGCAGCAAGGAGCCTCGTCACATACTTCCACAGCAGCGAGGTCGCCACCCTGAAGCTGAAACTCAAACAAGAGCAAATGGGCACACCACAACACAAGTTGTCACAGGATGTACCCATCAGATGGAATAGCTCTTTTTACATGATCAAACGCCTTCTTGAGCAGCGGTGGCCTGTAACCGCAACCCTCTCAGACCCAGAGGTCACCAAGGCAGCAAAACACTACCTGGATATGAGAGCTGACCAATGGAGCATCCTGGGGGACCTACATCAAGCACTTGAGCCCTTCGAGCAAGCCACCGTCTTCCTGAGTGGGGAGGCATATGTCACGGTCTCTGTCCTGCCTCCGCTGGTGAAAGGCCTACAGAAGTCCACGCAGAAAGCCTTTGAGTCTGCTCCAATTGCCACCTTCCAAACTGCAGCCGCAGCAGAGATTGCTTCAAGGTTAGTTTAAATATTCAGCTCTTTAAATCTCTTATAGTGAACTAACTGAATATTTGAATTAAACTTTCCCAGTTTGCATCAATGTTTTCCCATTGTGATTCTATCATGTAGAGCAGGGGTGCCCAACCTTTTTTGAACCGAGAGCTACTTTTAAAGTTGCCAGTCTGCCGAGATCTACCAGTCCAAATAGAGAGGCGTAGCCATTACTGACAGCCTACTACCAGGTAAATACACACTTCTACTTGTATACAACTGGCCTTTGTACGATTAATACTTCATAAAATACTGCAGATCCTTTATCTTACCTCTTTCTAATCTGCACACATACAAGTATTTAACTGAAGTTACACAACAGTGTTGTTGATACAGAGTTGGAGGTTATTCACACGTCACATACTACAGTGGGTAATGTTTTCAAGAAACATTGAACAGTGCTGGCACATATGACAGGGAAAAAAGACTGAACCCTTTCTTTGCCATTATATAAAAATAGTGTTGCTACAAAAGTATAAATTAGCCTTACTAATAAGACAACTCAGACCTGAAGCTACACAGGAATCTGCTGCCAAAGTGCAATAAAAAAGACAAAATTAATAGAATCAAACCCTTTTTGTTGCATTTTAGTATAAAAAGAAATGCCTTTAAAAATAGGATGCAAGCAACACTAGTTTCTTATCCTCAATTGATAATAGACTATAATCAATTTAAGTTTGCATTCTTACCATTTTGTACAATAATTATAATGAATAAGTTCAAACAAACTAACACTTGATGATTAATAACGGTATCTAACTTGAGTTTTTATTATATCAAAAACCTGTTGAAATGCTACTGTTATTTTTACTGTCCCCAAAAAAGCGCGTCGGAAGCCTCCAGGAATCCTTCTTTCACAACTTCGCCGTCTTTGAAAGACTTCATGTGTTTCGCAAGAACGTGACTGACATGATAAGATGCTATGGTAGCAGCCTTGCTCTTGTTGTTGGGCCTGGTGAAAATGGACTGCTGTGCATTTATCTTTCCTTTCAGGTCCCTCACCTTTTGGGAGCGTAGGGCAGAATTAGGAGGGAGCGTTTGTGCACTGTTTTGAAATGCCGCTCCTAAATTACCCTTCTTCGATAAAGCCACGCTCGCATTACAGATGAGACAGATGGACTTTGAATTGGAATAGATACAAAAATAATCATCCTCCCACTCGGAGTGAATATTATATATTTTGGGCTTTTTTGTTGTTTTGCATCTGCCATAATTGCGGTCTTGTGTGTGTGCGGACTGTCACTCCTGGCTGTTACACGGACTGCGGACAACGTACTGTGCCCACTGCCCACTAGCCACACCCCGACACATGGGGTCCCGCCAGCCAATCACAAAGCTTTGATGCGTTCAAGTGCATTATTCTGGCACAGGAATATTATGTTATAGGACATTAACGATACAACAGAATATTGTTGTTCTATTTTTAGACACATCTCGCGATCGACTGGGAATCTCCCAGCGATCGACCGGTCGATCGCGATCGACTGGTTGGGCACCCCTGATGTAGAGCTATGGATTCTACTGTTATCTTTCTCTTGAAGCACCTTGAATTTCTTTGATTTAAAGTGTGCACATTAAATCCATTATTTTTCAGATGGAAGGTTGAGACTACTTATGACGATGACGGGAAGAACGTGTGCATCTTCGCCGCGGCCCTTGATCCGAGATTCCGAAAACTCAAGTTCCTGTCCACAGACGACATCCTGAAGGTGAAAATCAAACTTCAGACCCTTGCACTTGATGCCAGACGAGTACGAGTGAGGGAAGAGCCTGACTCCCCCAGTGGCCAGCTAGATCACTCAAGAGGACTGGACACATTGCTTGGGTCAGATGAGGAGGAGATGGAAGATGACGACCCAGCCCATGAGCAGAGGGAAGATGCTGTCAGGAATGAGGTGCTTCTGTACTTTGGGGGGAAAGCCATTCCAAAGGACAAAAACCCACTCCAATGGTGGAAAGAAAATAGCCGCGTTCACACCGAGTACTTTTCACCCGTACTTTTCGCGTTTAGTTCCGTTAGTACCCCTGATGTTGCGTTCACACCAAAAAAATAACTAAGTGCCGGGAACTTTTCACCCCAGTTTTAGCGCCTGCTGAGAGAAGGCACTTTCCTGTGGAAAAAAAGTACCCCAGTTCTGATTGGCTGGGCGATTGCAAACCACGCCCCGTAAAAGTCTGAAATGTTTTGTAGAGCCGCCATTGTATTAGCATTATTAGCATTAGCATTAGCCCCGCGCAGAAACGCAGAGAGACTAACTTATGACAACACAAAATAAAACATGGGAGCGGTGGAGATGAGGAGGTGTCGGCGTTCTGGCCATTTACTCGGAAGGCTTCAGTAGAAGCTGATGGGAGTCCCAGCAGATTCTACTGAAGCCAGTCCCCAACTCCGGGGACTTCCGGCCGGGGATTTTCGGCGGCAGTATACGGCGTGAAGTTGTTTGCGGCCTGCCAGTAAACCCAAAGCAGAAGAAGAAGAAGTGACGTCCCCCAGGGACTTATTTCCGGTGTGAACGCTATCTGTATTTAGTGCCCTGGGGTATTAAGTGCCGCGGCACTAAGTGCCGGGAACTAAGTACAGCAAAGTACTCGGTGTGAACGCGGCTATTGAAACAAAGTTCCCCTCCCTGGCTGTTGTGGCGAGATCTTATCTGGCTGCCCCTGCAACATCCACACCTTCTGAACGTCTGTTCTCAGCAGCAGGGACCATTGTGAGCAAAAAAAGAGCAAGCCTCACCAAAGAACACGTGGACATGCTCACATTCCTCCACAGTAATTCAAAGTAGGAGGAGTAGAGTTGTGAGGGAGGAGAGAAGGAGGAAAGTGGCCAGTACTTATATTGCAGTAATTGCACACTCTTTATTAGCATGTAAGCTGCCAGAATAGTAGTTAAGAGAGTCAGTTTCATTGTGCATCAGGTTCTGTGTTTGTTGGAACTGTTATATTGTGTAAAACACTCAGGAATTTCTGTACTGTGCACGGCACAGTGTTTGTTTTTGTACTACATTTTTTATCTTTTGTAATTTTGTACAGAAGAGATTTTTTGTTGGACTGTAAGAGTAAACAGGCTGGCCTTTTTATTTTGTATAATTTTATTCTATATTTCTTATTTTGCTGTGCAATAAAAAAAAAACTATATTATTAAGAATTCTTTGGTATTTATTTGAGATACATTATGTTTTTTATGAAACGAACAACAGAAAAATAATCGTTAGATTAATCGATTAATCGATAAAATAATCGCCCGATTAATCGTTTTCAAAATAATCGTTTCCCCCCAGCACTACTTCTCAGTGCTCGTTAGCTTACTGCTACTATTAGACACTGTGCCCTGCCCACTCTGTTGCCAGATTTAAGAGAAATAAGCAACCAGGTCTATGAAAACAAGCCCCAAAGAAGCAACACATACATGATGTTGTGTAATTTGAAACCAAAACTAAGGCCTCAGGATGACTTTAAGACTTGAACATGGTCATTTTTGTTTTGTAACATTAAATAAAAAACTTAAATTAAAAAACATTTTTAAAAAAATAAAAAATTCCCGATCCCCGATTTTTTTCTCCCGATTCCGATCTTTTGAAAATCACGTGATCGGCTCCGATCCCCGATCACGTGATCGGATCGGGACATCTCTATTAGTGAGTGTGATGGTGTTCATGAGGTGTTGCTTTGAGACAGGTGTCGCTCCGCGACGCGTCGCTCTAGGATGGATGAATACAATTATTACAGTATACCCACTACAAAAACGTAGACTACACCACTGGTTAGCTAGCTGCACTGACATAAGGAGCATGCCCCCTGGACCCTCCTAGAGGAGGTGAGGAACCCCCCCGAGGATGTTAGGTCTGCCCCCCACTTGTAAAAAATTGTACTTTACCTCTGCTCTACCACCTATATGCCGTGAGCTGATTATCGAGCCTTCATTGTAACAGTCGCGGGTGTACTGTACATGTGCGTGTGGGGAGTGTTGAAGTAGAAAACTGTAGCACCCGGTACCTTAATGGCAAATCCTACATGTTTGAGCACCCTCTATGAAACGTCAAGCTACCCCACAGCACCCCCAAAAGGAAATCTCTGGCGTGGCCACTGTGGCCTAAGCTCCGAACGTTTCCAGGTCCAGGAAACGCCCCTGAGCCTGACATCTTCCGTCTAAAAACAGCACTTTCTCTGCAAGAGTAATGCTGTTCCTCAGAAATTATTTTAATACACAATTTAAAAAAACACAACAAGTGTTTCGATGCATTCATAAAAGTTGCCACAATAGCAGACACCCAGCACTCAGACGGCGGTAAAGATGCTGAATGTGTTCGGCCTCTTACTTTGTAGAATGCTGCATCTTTCTCCACACTGAGGACAGCAGGAGTCTCCTGATGGAGGGCTCTGCTCCCAGTATGAGGTGATGCACTGTCTGCAGAACCAGTGTCCACAGCTGGTAGAGACTGGATCCTTCAGGACGTCCTGACACAGAGCACAGCTGGACAGCTGCTGCACAGGAACACCACTCTTCCTCTTCCTTCTGTAGAGATGAACACATCCGTTATAGCACTTTACATTAGTTTTCCCTAATTGCTAAAATCCACATTATAGCTATGTATTTAGAATTCTAATCACAGAATCAAGATCTTTGGGAATATATTGTTACTTAGTCTGTTTAACCGATTTGTGGACTTGCTCTGAACTTTCTGTTTTTGAGTCGTGCTTAACCAGTGCTTGAATTGGGCCGGTACTCACCGGTACGCAGTACCGGCACTTCTGATTTGTACCCATGTGGTACCGGCACTTCTGAATTCAAATGCCGGTACTCATCCGCCTGGCCTTTCATACAGATCATACTAATCCCCTCGATTGGTCGCGTGTCATTCAAGCTCGGGAGGGTGTGTGTTAGTGTATTCGTGCGAGTGAGCAAGAAAGCGCGCGCACTGGTTACGTGTATTGTTGTTAGCATCTGGTGCTAGCTAGCTGCGCTAACGGATATAAGGAGCTGTTTCAACAACAAGGTGGAGGGAGAGTCCTCTGCTGTCAGACTGAGAGACTGATAACTACAGCTCAGGTGAGGTAAAGGACTAGATAGTTAACTTAGTCTAATGGCGCTTTCACACTGCAGGCTTGGTTTGGTTTGGTTTGGTTTGGCTTGTTTTGGTTAGGCCTTATTAGGCCTGGCTCACTTTAATGCTGCGCTCACATTACAGTTTAGGAGCTGGGGCAGTTACTATAGTAACGCAGTGTAGGCGGAGCCGTGACGTCATCTTCAACGAGCACCCCAGAAAAACAACATCAGCTGTTAGCTGTTAGCTGTTAGCACTCAAGCTCACAGCTCCTCATATCTGTTAAGAAACTAGACAAAAGTTATAAACAAGTACAAACCACAGACTGTCTGTGTCATGGCGAATACAGTCGCTGGCTTATTTATGTCTGTATAGGCCGTTGTTGTGAGTGTGTACGGTCAGAGCATATATTGCGTTAGCTTAGCCGTTCTCCCGACAACAAATCAAATCACGTTTTATTTATATAGCACATTTTTAAACGATTTTTGGTCGAGCCAAAGTGCTGTACATATAATAAAAATACCCTACAGTAAAGACACTTTACAGCAAATACAACAGCACAGATTGTTTGTGCGGAATATCAGTATGACAAAACGACATCCTCTGTCCTTAGACCCTCTGTCCTTAGACCCTCACATCGTACAAGGAAAAACTTCCTGAGAAAAACCCACAGTTTAAAGGGGAACATGGGAGAACACCTCAGGGAGAGCAACAGAGGAGGGATCCCTCTCCCAGGACGGACAGACGTGCAATAGATGCCGTGTGTAAATCAATATAGAGATAATACATTTTACAGCGTAGGTAGACCGAATGTTTGGAAATGCATGTGTCTCTAATAAGAAGATGCATCACGCATTTTAAAAGGTTCTTCGCCTCCCGTCTGTCTGCAGACTTGTCAAAGCATTAATTCATG